>CAJHNH020006667.1:1339011-1404011 GCA_905116865.2 Candidula unifasciata | reverse complement strand
TGATTGCGGGAAAAAGCATGGACAGAGCAGATATCGTCAACGCTGTACTGACTGGGCTAGTGAATAATGAGGAATCCCTGACACTAACACGACTGCGTAACATAAGAGTTGAGCATGGTAAAGCACGCCTATGCCGTCTTCGAGGCCGAGATAGGTGACAATATAACCAGCTTCTCATGGGAACAATTAGTAGAAGTACTTTGGAGTGACTGCTGCATAGGAGGACTGAGCACGCATGGAAATGCCCAATGTGCAGTGACATCTATTGTGATAACATAATATAACATAACAAAACAGGGATCTATTAATTAAGCTCCGATTCAGAGGTCAATCTAACATAAACTGACCCTAATCCGCTTTCATCATACAAAAATGTTATACGGTAAAAATAAATCCTACTGAGCTTGAACATCTGGCATCGCTTGGTGATATCATATCGAATTTATCAAAGTATAATGCATGACTGAGAGAACTGAAGAAGAAAAAGATGAAGAAGAAGATGATGATGAATAAAAAAGACAGCCATCTCTCAACTAAATGATATATGTAGTGAGTACCTAACACCATATCCCCTACATGTTTACTGTGTCTCTAGAGACACCTTGCAGTCCGTCGTTTGATGGTATCTACCCACAGGTCAGCGGGTGCATATTGATACGTATGCATTCTTATTCTTCTCCTTCTTCACCCTGAAAAGGGGCGGTTGATATGCTATGCTTAAGTTTACAGTTAGGCAGCGCTTTATGCCTGAAACATCCGATGACAGTAAATCTCTGTTTCGTCGCCTTTTACGACATGCATGTTATGTCGCAGTGGCCCTTTCCGAGTTGTGTATCATGGCGTCTCGCTGGTGAGACAGTCATATTTCATGGTCCATACATCGTGGTGCTGTCAACATATACATTTTTACAGTTGCTGCGAATATTATCATTGAGTGGAGACAAAGAAACCAAATACAACATCCTATACACAAAGACAAAAAAAAATAGGGAAGGAAAAAAATACTTCAGTGCTTATCCTTTGCTCTGTGAGTGGGAGTAACATATATGATGGGTGTAGACGTAAATGATGCTTTCTGCTCTGGTGACTTGGACAGCCTGTTGAATGAAACAAAACTAACTTATGTGAGAAAGTACAGAGAACGCGCGGGAACTGTGATGTCAGAATTACGTGCAATGTTTCGGTAAGGAATGAGTGGAGTGCAGCTGGGATTGCGATAATGGAGTCGTTCTTCTGGGCAAGATATCCTACGTAGGTTAATTCTTTCTGTCTTAGTTCCGGCTAAACCGTTACAAACGCGATTCGTAATTCTAAATACCCGGTTCAATTTAGTTGCAAACGGGCTACCATTCGACCACTTTTTGTTGATTTCGACTGAGTATGGAACATCGGACATCAGTAGCAATGGCGAACTACTAAAAGTAAAGTTGTCTTTAAAACTACAAACAGCTAATCTTTGCTGGGGCAGATTTACACAGTCTGGTAAAGAGATATGCAACTAACTTTAAAAAACAAAAACCATTCTCACGTCCTATGGTTGCAGTTTTTCTTCTGCTTGTAGTTGAAAAAAAAAAAAAAGTTCGGTGCTGTCTCCACAATGGAGGTTGGCTACAGTGTATCTATCACTGTTCTCTTTTAGAACATTACGCGGTAGTTAACCAGTTAGTTTATCGATTGATTACCTTTACAACAGTCGGGTCATCTCATCGTTGCTCCGTTTCTGTGGCCTCACTGTTCCTTGTAATAACATCGAAACACACTGCCCTTTCGGTAGACAATACATACACACACATCAAATGCATAAGGCATCAGTCAGAAGCGTCAGCAAAGTTCACTACTAAAATTGCAGTTCTTCATTGACTGAGCCAGTAGTGACATCAGATCGGCGCTTGTACACGCAGTAATAGTAGTACTAACTAGTAGTACCGTACCTAATGGGGGTTAAAGTCGAGAAGACCTACTTCATTAGGGCAGAAGATTGAATGCATTACAGACCGTCTGCCCAGGGGGTTGCACGTAGAACGAACTTCGTCATTCCAGCGACGATCCCCAGTCACCTCAAAAAAGCACGCTTCACCGAACGATGCAATTCTTCACACGAATCCAAGACTTTATAAACGAGCGCGAGGCAGACGATTTAGCCTTTAAGCCGCGAAGAACCCTTGGCAGTATCTGTCAGAATGTAAAGAATGCATTTTATATGTTACTAGCCTTCTTCTGCTCTGTGTTCGCTGGCTGTAAACTCTAGCGGAAATTCCCAGTGGTTCGTCCACTTCTAGACTTCAGTCTTGTCAAAGAACCTGAGTTTTGCGTTTTGCGTGCACAATAATTTTGCAGATCTGACTTATTTGTATGCAGACTGTTGGTTTCTCACCTCTCAGTCAAACCCCCCCCCCCCTCCCCCCTTTTCCCCCGTGACCGAACCGATCCGGTCGTTGAATCTGGTCGCTGGATAGCGTCTAGCTGTACACACAAAAATGTACACATCTGGAGGGAAACTAGTCACAGGAGGCGGAACCTGTGGTACAGATTAGCAACGATTTTATTAGCTTCCGGTGTCTTTTGTGCTCAATTATGTTTGACATTTATTGTTGGGTGCCTTGGATCTGTAAACTCATGTAAGACACCTGCCGTTCTTTTCTGTTTGGCCCAGTGTTTTTGCAGCATATGTATGGCGCTTTTTAACCGCTACCATTCAGAAAAGAAAATGGAAAGAAGACCAAACACGTTGATTCTAACCTAAATTTTTTTTTATTATTTTTAGATTGGCCATATTTAATGCGTATGTATCATCACGGTTTCTTTCTTAGTCTAGTACAGGTTTTAGCTTAACTGCCATTGGGTCACCCCATACTAGTTCCGTTGCTGTACCAGTGATAATCAAGTGAAGTAGGGGGGGGGGGGGAGATGCATAAACAGTTAGTCTCGGCACAATCCAGAAGTATGCACACGCAGTAAATGCATAAAACATTTGCTAGAGGCGCCAAAGCTCACAGTCGCCACCAGAAACGCAGTTCACCTTTTATAAAGGTCACGACAAGTTGGCTGTACACATAAAATTATTACCGGCCATATTGACTACCACGACTCAACCGCTGCACGAATGAAATACATTTCACATTAAAAAGCTCCAATTCTACGCCACGCACTTAACACAGTAGCTTACGCAGAGACGCGTAGAATTATGTCCATATGTGAAAACTGCATTAGGTAAGCGCGGTCAGAAGCAAAAATAACTTCGAAGCTAAACATTATGTCATGCCTAGTCCTCCGTACTGGACAGGGCGCTTCA
Organism: Candidula unifasciata; assembly: GCA_905116865.2. NCBI lineage: Eukaryota > Metazoa > Mollusca > Gastropoda > Stylommatophora > Geomitridae > Candidula > Candidula unifasciata. The sequence continues at coordinate 1,400,719 of CAJHNH020006667.1, read as the reverse complement.
TAGCATTTTAATATCTTTTTTTTTTTCCTTCTGCAACTGACAGCTTTTCCTTGTCCTCATATCTGCAAGACATCCCGAGTCAGATATTACCTCTATTTCAGGATACTGTACTTATAGGTTCACATGGGGGGGGGGGGGGAGAGTGTCTTCAGAGTATGTCCACTTACATGTGTATTATTACACTGCGGTGTTTATTTCTTCTTGATATTATCTATGATGTAAGTTTTCTTGCATTTATTTGTATGCCTAGTTGGTCACTGTCGGCTCTGTGGCTAAGTCGATGCGAAGGATTCGTAATGCCGGTATGCCGGGTTCGATCCCAGTTGCGGGCTATGCGCCTTGCGTTGGTTTCGACAGTGGTATCAAGAAAGCCGACCAATGCAAACTACTAGACTTAAATTTGCCTAGAAAAACCACAAAACAGCCCACAACAGCCAGGGCCTGTTAGGGTTGGTTCTGCAACGTCCCGTTAGTTGGTCGCTGCGTACGATTACTACATGCACAAAACAGTGCAGACTCCAACCGTATAATCAATCACTATGAGACAATTTGGCGGTCGGGACGCTGCTGAATAAATAATGCCAATTGATTGTTTCCGGATAGCTAAAAATCGCCGTTTTAGTATTGCCGAAACTGCAGGTTTCTTGTAGTTTATATGACTTCTTCTTCTTCTTTGTGTTCACCAGCTGTAAACTCTGGTGGAAAGTTCTGGCTGTTTGTCCACTTCTAGACTGCAGTTCTGTTCCAGAACCTGAGTGGTGCGTGTGCATCCGTTTTACAGATCTGACTCATTTGTATGCAGACTGCTGGTTCCTTGCCTCTCAGGCAGATGCATTACGACTTCTAAGGAAGCTCCCATTTAGTCGACTCTTACGACATGCTTTTGGGTAGGCAGTGGGTCTGTTCTTGTTTTCCCTATAACAGGGCCCCAGAACCCACACGGGGCGTTCATATCACTATTTTTAATACAGCAAATATCGCCGTTTTACTGTCGCTAAAATCTCAGCTCAGTGCAGCTAAGACCGCCGTATTAGCTTAGCAGATATCGCCTTTTAAAATAGTCGAATCAGCCTCACTAGCTGTCTGTGCAAACTATTTGAAAGATTATTGAACAACCGACTGACCTGGTTCCTAGAGAAAAACTTCAAACTAATGGAGGAACAGGCAGGTTTTCGACGCACTTCTAGCCGCATGTTCTTTCCTGAATGGACAACAGCACAGCAAATATAGCAGAGTGGTCTTTCTGACTGATGCTATGTCAGTTCTACAAGCAATTGTTAACCCAAAAGACACTCAGTTTGTAGACTTGACGCAACAGCTTATTTACTTAGGCTCTTCAGTAGAACAATCTGTTCTGCAGTGGATTCCAGGTCACTGTGGCTTGGAAGGCAATGAAATAGCAGACAGATTGGCCAGAAGCGGCAGTGACATGGTACAACCAAGTAGCTACTTAACCCACCAAGAGATGAAATCACTAATTCAATCTTGTATCCAAGAAAGGTGGCTGGATACCCACAACAGATTTTCTCCCCAAGACTCACTTCATCGCCTCTCTAGAGAGGGACAGTCTATTATATTCAGACTAAGGACAGGGCACAACAGATTTCGTCAACATATGTTCAAATTTTTCGGTGTAGGAAATACGGAGACGTGTCCCTGCAGCGTGGCACCCGAAAATGCTGAGCATGTGCTCCAACACTGTCAACTGTATGCTGACAACAGAGACGCAATCTGGCCTGTTCCAACCACAATGAAGACAAAACTGTATGGTACACGAGAGGATATGGATTGCACAATAGCTTTCATAAAGGCTACCGGCCTCCTGATATAAGTTTTCTGATAGAAGGATCGAAGAAGAAGAAGAAGACCTTTTTAGTTTACCTAAAATGACCATTTTAATGTAGCTAAAATCGCCGTTTCAGTGTAGCTAAAATCTTTGTTTCAGTGTAGCTAAAATCTTTGTTTCAGTGTAGCTAAAAACCACATATTTTTAGTAGCTATAATCGCTGTTTTAATGTAGCTAAAATCACTATAAGAGCTGCAGTGACATGGTAGTTAATGTATGCAGATATCGGTCGTGGCCTCAGGCAATGCAGAACTGTTTTCTGACCCCTATATATGCGGGTGTCGACACGGTCTTATAAAGTGGAATGCAAATCTCTTCTAAAAAAATTATGGGAATTGTCTGGAGCACAAAGGCAACACGGACTGACTGACTGACCTTCTACCCCTCCAGGACATCACACAAGCGATAAACACCCGATGACACAAAGTGACACCATGTGGATGAGGATGACCGTGGAGAGGTCCCAGAAACTGCGTTCAGACAATTTGCCATATTGATGGCCTGCCTATATTGCGGCCCCTGGCAAAAGCCAGAGTGGGGCTTCAAATAACAAAAAATTACGTCCTGAAAAGGACGTAAAGAAGATCATAACAACTAGGAATAGACCTGGTCCCTTTATATCATGTACCGTGGCCCCTTAATCTGTGAAACATCAGAGCAATCAAATGGTCTGGTTAACTGATTAGAATACAACAAAAGCGTTCAACATGAGAACATCAAGCAGTGAGTCAAGAGGCCGACCAAGAAAAATATTGGTGGAGGGAATGAAAGCGAGACTACAAAAATGCAGTATTACATTAATACACGCAACGGCTACTAGCAAAAGACAGAAATTTAAAAAATCTCTCTGTAACGCCTTTGGCATAAACAGTAGGGCACAAGAAGAAAAATAATTCTCTGAAGGTTTAACTGTTCATGAACTGAAAAGTGGCAGTCTCCGCACTGCAACTAACTTTAAAGTCACTCTACAGTATTTTTTCTTTAACTTGTCCTTTTATTGCTTTAGGTCTTCTTGCAGTCTTCTGGCTCTCGCTCTCTGCTGCTGTAGTGTTGTTTTCCCTGTTATGTTTTCATCTTGTTCTTTGTCTGCCTCGGGATCTGAATCACGCTGCTCTTTGTTTATATGCACTGTACAGTCTGACAGACAGTATACGTGATGCCACGTGTTGTTTTATTTTTGTTTATTGTGATCGATTTTGTTAAGCTAACAATCTATTTGTTCTTTTGTTCCCCCTTTTTCTCTTCCCTATAATTTCTTACCCCTTTAAAAACTCGCGTTGCAAGGCACATTGTAGCATTGGTACAAAGTTGCTATTTCCTTTAAACAGTAAGTTTATGTTTAAGTTTAGGTTTAGACGACGGATCAATATCATGGCACAAGGGTAGTACCCTATAAGTGCTCCGTTCTACTTCTGACTCAAGCCTGAGTCCTAAGAATCTCAGCGCAGTTCGCGAACTCCGCAGCACCGGCGAGGATCCTGAAATACTTTGTATAGTATTTTAACTCAAAATTTGACCCGGACAGCGCTGCTAGGCTACCTTTTTTTTCGATTTTTAACTAACTGCCAAGGGACTTTTTACGAGTGCAGCGATACACGGTCGTCCGATCTTACTACCCAGAGACCAGGGGAAATTACTAGAAGTCCACGTGAAAACAATTCCAGCCTTCACCGGGGCTTGAACCCGGAACCTCCAGCACTCGAGGCAGACGACATGCCTCGAGACTACGCAGTTCCTTTCTTCAAACGAAACTCCCCAAAATACCTGTCCAATTTCAGTAATACAAATCTCCTACTGCAAACCGTTATTTGCCGCATCAGATCGCCAACCAATGGGCTGGACAGAAATAATAGCATAACGTCATCTTTATGACGTGATCGATTGGAAATGTTGTTTACACTGGGGATTTCCTAGCGGGACATAATCCAAACGGGCACCTTTGAACACACAGCCAGCGGTGTGTTGTGAATATAATAATATTTGTCTCACACAAGCAAACTATGTTTTCGTATAGTATTGATGTTATTCTCCCACCGTCACACTTTACAACGCCACGTTAGTTTCGATTCAGTTAGAGGTCCTATTGCAGGCGTTATTGATTATTAACCGTTGTATTTGGCATGTTGCGTTTATGGGCTCGCTAGAGATTACATGTAATGTGCATTGGTCGTTACAAATAGACCGGTTGTTTGACCCCACCATCATTATTCTTCATTGTGTTTTTTATAGCTTTTACTGTATATTGTTTCTGGTAGATGGGGGTTTTCCGTGGTGTAGTGGTTAAACTGTTTTCCTCCGGTTCTCAAAGTGACTGTTTAGATTTTCGACGCCGTCCTTTCAGTCGTATCTGTGAGATCTCTGTTGGTCGTCGCTGGAGCCACAGAGCTTGGTACTTTGTCCGAACAGCTGCTCTTTTGAAAGATAATGAGACATATGTGTTGAAAACAGTTGCAGCAACGTTCATCTTCTCAAACTTAAACTGTCCTTGGTGAAATAACTGTTACTCTAATCGCGTTAACGTTTGTTTAACAAAATCTGTTCTTCCTCTTATTTCTTTTTTTTTTTTAAAACTTTCCGATCTTGTTTTTTCCCTCTCTATTTTCTTCTGCTTCATTTTTCTTCATTTACCATCTATAAAATTAAATTAGATTTAATCAATGCCATCGCTTTAGCGTAGACTTTGGAGCCGTTAAGATGGCTGGGCTGTACTGGGGAATACCTAGGCTCGAATCCTCGGTAAGATCTTAGATTTGTTTTTCTGTCCAAAGAAGAAAAATAGTCTTAACTTGCCCAGTCCTTTACAACAGCACTAGCCATTCGGCCCCGTATCGGCAGGTTCAAAGGACACCCTTGCCCCCCCCCTCCCCCCAATTCCGACCCCCACGCCCCCCCCCCCCTTTTCCCCATTTTTTTGGTCCTCGCCGTCTTCGGGGAGACCGCAAAAAAAAGGTGATAAATACAGGCAGTAATTGACAGTTACACAGTTGGTGCTAACTTTTGTTCAGTATAAATTCTTGTTGTGAAAGGGAGTCCCCCTGGCGGAGCGGCTAGACGCGCGCCGCTGATCGGAAAGTCGTGGGTTCGCTCCCTAGCGGAGCCGGACTTTTTAAAAAAAAAATGACCTTGGCTTCCTGGTCGACCCAGCCTTGAGTGGGTACCGGGTGCAGTCGCTGGGAAGTAGAGGCGGTCGGCGTGATGCTGACCACAATCACCCATCTTGTGCCGTTGGTCTATAAATATAGGTCTAGCCCTATATGCCACTAAACGCCTAAAGGCGTGGAAAAGGGTTCTTTACTTTTTTTTTTTTTTTTTTTACTTACTTGTTGTTAAAGTAGCTGCCCTGTCCTCAGAGATTACTTTAGTCTTCACTGGAATTACCAGTTTCAATAAACTTTACCCGAGAGGTTGGTTTATTCAGAGTGTCATTGGCCAGGTATATGCCTGTCTGAAAAGCTATTTTGTTTACAGTTTCTTTGAACGGAGAAAATTGGCTGCTTTTTCAGCATCGCCGTATCAGTTAAATTCCCCTTACCTGCGTGTCATTTTTTTTTTTTTTTACAGCTATTGTTATGAATAAATATCATTAGAGGATAAAAGAAAATCTTGTAGGGAATGTCGGAATCCAGTTTTACAAGCTAGCTAGAATGTTTTGTATAATATACCTGTTAGAGTCTACTTACAGACTAACCGCAGTATTCTAATGAGGTATATATTAAATGCAACACAAAGTGTAAATATAAACACAGTTCGAAAGAGGGAATGGAAAGGACACGAACAAATGCCTCTGAAAGTTTCGACCAAAGTCTTTATCATGGGAATACTAAACACAACACAAACTGCGTCTATAAAACTAAAAAGACAAAACAAGAGGGATAGAAAATTAGAGCGAAGAAAAGTAAAAGAGTAAAGGGGAAAAATATTGTATATCTAATTAAACTGAACAAGATTTTTCTCTAAGAGATTATCAAAATTGCTTGATGAAGCCCCCCCCCCCCCCCCCTCTCCCCCAACCCCAATAGCTATATGAGTAGAGTATGCACAGACAACGGAACGGGCACAGGAGTGAGAGAAAGGAGATAAAAGCCAGAAGAATAAATGCACAGAGAAAGGATGGAAGTGTAAGACACTTAGGGTGATAGATGCAGAGACAACGTTGTAAGAGCAAGAGACACGTTTGCTAGACACCGAGAGAAGGAGTGGAAAGAGCAAGGAGAATAATAGACACAGACACAGCGACAGGAGAAAGAAGTGTGAGAGACGGGTTCATTTATATACAGAGAGAAAGAAGGAACAATAAAGAGATGGATACAAAATGAAACACCAAAAGGAAAAGAAGCTTAAAAGCACATGCTTTGTGTCCTGGGAGGTCACCAGATGGGAACGTTCAAAGAGCCGGTTCCGCCTCTGATGATCTGACGACCAGCAAATTGGCTGTCAGTTAATGTCTTTCTGTGCTGGAAACACAAGTACAGAGAGTGTCGACTGTCCAGGCGCCCTGAGCTGTTGTTCACAGAACAAACGATCGCAGACATGACTGCTGACGTGTCTTCATCTTCTCTCCCTCCCCATTGGCAGGGGGTCACCGCCGGACCCATTTTTCAGTATGTGATGGCCACATGGAAAGGAAATTAACAGAAAGGAGGTAATAGAGCGCAGGCCAATCTTTTATTATTTTTTTGAATCAAATATTTCTGCGATTACTTTTTTTCCCCAAGTAATACTTCTCTCATTTATTTTTCCCTATCGACACAAGGGCACTATAGTCAAAATGTGTTTTTGAAGGCGTGTTGAAGATGCTGGTGAAAAAGTCGATTAGTGTCTTTGTAGTATCGTTTAGTTGTCTGAGAATATGGTCGTGGGCTGACTGACTGTTCAAGCTATCCAGGACATCACACTGAGCGATAAACACTCGGTGAAACAAAGTGCCACAATTCGGATCCCAGAAATCCCGTTCTACCCATTGGGCCCCCCAACGACAGCCGTGTTGGGGCTTTAAAACAACAAACTGCGTCTGAAATTGGAACGAAATATAAGTAAGTAAAAATTTTTACCCCACCACGACATCACACAAGCGATAAACACCCAGTGACACAAAGTGCCACCACGCGGATGAGGATCACCCGTGAAGAGGTCCTAGAAACCCCGTTTAACTGTTTAGGCCATATTTTCGGTCCGGCTATATTTAGGGGGGGGGGGGGGGGGGGGGGGGGTTGTTCAAATAACAACAAAAAAATGTCACCCCACATGGGGAGGACTAGAATAATAAAAAGGACGGAATTATATAGTCATGGGCGTGTTCCTGGTTTCTTCATGATCGCCGTGTACTTGAGAATTTCCAAATGTAACAAGAGTTATCATCTTGAATGTTGAATTAGGAATCGATATTACAGCACTCAAGACACCCCCATAAGCGCTCCGTCCCCATCTTCATCAAATTCCGATGGTACCAGAAACTGTCTGATTGTATATCCGTCTCGCCCTTCCCCTGAGTGTCGAACGTCGGCCAGATCCCCTTGTAACTCCTCGCAGGGCAATTCTCTTCTAACCGTAATGATCTATCTGTTCCTCGGCACTGTTCACTCGCTCTGAAAGGACCCTCACAACATCCAGCTTTTCATATATCAGTTCACACCCAAATTTCGCAGAACCGGCCAGTCTGTCTGCCTGTTCATTTCCCATTTGTCACCTTGAAGCTATAATAATGACCCAGGCACAGTTGAGACGTTTTCTGATAGGTTCAGTTTGGCCGGTTGTGAATTCTCGGAAAGTCAAAGATTTATTCGGGTCGGATGTAAACCCCAGTGGAAGATGAGGAGGAGGAGGATGAAGAATACCAGCAGAAAAGTTTCCTGCCAGTGTGGCACCATGGCATGAACGACCAGAAGAGTTAAGCTGAGTTAAGAACCGACATAGTGTTTCATATACGTTGGTTCCAGTTTCATTAATTAGTTATAGCTCCCTCAATAATCACAATACCATCGATATCTATGTGTTCCCGGACATGTTTGCAGTTCTGCAATTATATTCCAGATTTTCGCATCTGTTTCTCCTCGGGACTGCTATCCCAAGGCTTGACCATCCCTTATAGCAGGGATTCTCAAACTTTTTTGGCAGCGGCACCCTTGTCAGGCTTTAAAAAAAAATGTCGCGGCACACATACACTTAAAGCGGTTAAATTCTTAGAAAAAGAATTTAAAAAAAAAATAGTGCACATATAATGTTCAATTGTTTTTAATGCGATGAATGAAACTGTTTGGATGAATTTTGCATTATATCCTTTTAATTTTTAGAAATTCTCTCCATCATGGATGACTATGCCTGAAGAAATTGAGCGCGGCATTTGAAGATTTCTTAACCTGTGTGTACTAACTAAATCAGAATGATTGCATTCCAAATGACTCTTTAATTTGGATGAAACCAAGCAGCCGTTCACAACACTTCTCTCGCAATTAACGCATTGCCCTTATGGTGCCTGTTCGTTTCCAACCGAAACAAAGCCAAACAAAGTGTAGTAGTACTAGTAGCTAGAATCACATTTTCTTAATTTTCCTCGGATTTTCTTTTGGTCGTGAGTTGTCTTTCCGCAAACTGAGGCAAGCCAGCCATTCAGATAAACGCAAGGACAATTCTTAAAACATTGTGATTGTTATTTTATGCCGTACGAAAAACGTCTTAGTTTGAAACAAACAACTCTTTTCAACAGGTAAGACAACTTAAGTATCTGCATGTCTTCTTTAATAATTTTACAATGTTTAGCCGACTTTTCTCGATTACTGCGGAACCCAATTTGAGAACCTCTGCCTTATAGTACAAGAATCTTATCCTGATTAGTAAACCAACAAGGCAAACCCCAGGTACCCCTCTCATCTTCTAAGGAGGCTATATTATATGACATTTGTGGCTTCTTCTCCAAATGGTTTGCCCTGTAGCCCTCTGTTGGAAAAAGTTTGTTCATTAAAATATTTATAATGTTGTGTAAGTACTAGATTTAATGTCTAATATTAGGGTCGGCCGCGATATTGAAAGAAAGTCTTATTCTCTTGTCCTCTACCTCATTTTGGTCGTCACCACTGCCCTATAAAGGTCTGGTGGAAACATGGTTCCTAGTAAAACCCTATATTTAATTTCCTGTCTTCTATTTCGTCTTTGTCACCACCGCTGCTGAATCTTTACCATCCCTCTCTCATCGAGTCTCCATGATTCCTTTTATTTCTCTCTTTCTCTCTCTACATTCTTTTTCTGCCTCATTTCTCTCTATATCCCTTCCGCTTTGAACCCCCTCTCTGTCGCCTCTCTCTATATCCCTTTCTATATTTCCCTTCTCTATTTCTCCATTTCTCTGGCCCCTTTTTCTTTCTCTCTCTCTCTCTCTCTCTCTCTCTCTCTCTCTCTCTCTCTCTCTCTCTCTCTTTCCCTGTGTTTATCGCCTCCTCTTTTTGTCTCCTCTTCCCTCTCTATCTCCCTCCTCTTTATCACTCTGCCCCTCTGTTTGTCTTTCCCTCTCTCTGTCTCCCCTCCAATTGTCTCATATCTCTGGCACCAGATCTAATACGCCTAATCGCCGCTCTTAGAACACAGGTCGAGGAGATTGTTATCGATTTGCCCTTTGTGTCTCTGGCGATCCGTTGAGGTCTTCTAATATGGCAGCTTTTGCGCCACTCGGTCGTGATGGTCGTGGCTTTCGGGATCAGACAAGATAAGCACTTACTGCGCATGGCCGGAACACTGGATGGTTTCACGATTCCCCCCCCCCCCCCCACCCCATGTTAATTCCTTGCCGATTTAGGTGCAAAATCCAAACTGTACACTGTCTCTAAGTGATCGGTTAGTGCACGCAGTTTGCGGCTCTTGTTACAGATTAGGAAGGAGGAAAAAAAAACCGCGGATACTCTTCTTTAAGTTAGAAAAAACAGCACTTCCTGTGTGGGATTCGGTTCCGTTGGGGCGAGGGGAGGGTAATAAAAGAATCGACTCACTGTCCCCCAATAAGCAAGCAGTAATAGATGACTAATTAAGGATTTGCTGAAATGGATGACTGGGACCGAAAGGCACAAATATCACAGTCTAGCTGTTAACCACGCTTTCCAACAATCTTTTTAAGGTCGATATCTGATGTATGACGATATCATAGAGCAGGGCTGTTCAACTAAGTTTACTCTCGCTTGCTTGCTTGCTTCTTGAAAAAACAAAAAGAATAATTTGATCGCGTTCAGGCTTTTTAGCTGTATAGCTGCTGCCTATATTTGCGACCTTTATTAAGTTTGATTTGTTTGAATATGGTTTCCTTCGGTTCCATTTGGTTATGTTGTTCTAAACGGTTTGACTGATGTTGTTTCTTCCTTGTATAAAGTTCTTCGATACCTGATGTTGTTGTATCTGGAGGCAAGGGTCTTCTATTTCTTAATTGTACTAAGTTTACTCCACGGCCTTCTCTATTTATATACTGCGGACCTGGTTTACTCAAGGGCCACAGTTTTGAAAATGGGAGTAGGTGGGAGCCAGAGACCTGACTCCCAGCACAGAAAGATCAATAATAAAATACAGATGGCAGTGATCCGCGGGCCACTTGATAGGCCTCAGTGGGTCAGATCTGGCTCGCGGGCCACCAGTTAAAAAACTCTGTCGTACCGTGCAGTTTTACTGTCCTTATTAACGGTGTCTAAGAAAAAAAACATCGCTTTCATTACGTCAATATCAAGGTCACAATATAATTTCTGTAGATAATTTATGTTGATTGGTTTCACTTATCCAGCAATTTTAGCATTGCTTTTTTTTCCTCCTGTCTTTGTTGCCTATATAGAAGAAAGTATGTATCCATTTTTTTTAGAAAATCCATCAATTTAGCACATACAGATACATACTGGTTTAGGAAGTCACAAAATTGCTGCAGTGAGGGGCGAGAAAGAAAGGAGGGGGAGGGGGAAGGGGGAGAGAGAGAACACGTCATGCCCATTATCGAGAAACTCCACTTAGATGTAAAAGCAAATGCATGCCTGTTTTGGAAAACGCATACAGATCGAGGAGAAAATGTTTGAGAATCCTTTGGCGCATACTCACTGATCTGATTGTTTGTTTCAGCATTTCTTCACCACATTTAAGCTCATACACCCTGTCTGTGTTTAATTTCTTCATCATCAGTTGGGAGCCGTCTCCACAGTAAAGGGTGGTAGAAAATGGATCTCGAGTACGCTCTATCTCTCGTCTTGGTTATACTCTCTGAGACAGCTGCTCTTGTATTTCTTGGATGTAGTCCTCCCATTTGTATCATTGTCTATATACGGCTCACTTGCCTACAGATTTTTTTTCTTAAATAGTGTATGTGCGAGTGTTGTGTCTTTTGGTGGCAATATTTAACTTCTTTAATTTTTTTTAAACACTTATTACCACATTGCACAACAGTTAAAGGTTAAAGTCAAGTAAATCGTCTTCATTGCACCGGGTTTGTTGCCATTTGGCTCGGTCCCACTCCTCAGAACGACTTTCCGCCTGCCAAAAGCACCGCACGAACACTATAACTCCGGCTACGATCCCCCAGTGAACCGAAAGTCGCAGCCAGGGAACAAACCCACGACCATCATAGGCTTGACCACATCACCACAGAGACCCCCAACCACATACCATGGACTTTTGTCTACTTAGTTCCGATTTATGCGTGTGCGCGCTCTCTCATGTGAGTGCATGTATGCACATAGTTTCCTGATCCCTTCCCACAAAACTGACTCATAATATCTGTGCATAATCTATTAACAAATATATCGGCGTGGACAGACTTCAAATCAAGAATTAAAATCATTACACCAGCTACCGTGTAGATGTGAGTTGGTCACCTCACGTCACACTAGCCTAACCAGGCCTGACACTCGAGCTTTTCTAAGCAGGGCTGCCAATGGTATCTTTTTGAAAAACCCAGCTGAGCTGAACAAAAACCCAAGCATAAGATAAGCAAAAAACAAAACACACCAAAAAAAAACATAATTTAAAAAACCCAGATTGTTAAAAAGTAAAAATGTTGTAGTTACGATTTGAAACATTTACCCAGTTTTACATAAGGATATATTTAAAAAAAAAAAAAAAAGATTTAAAAATTTGAACCCAAGGCGTCAAATAAAAACCCAGATCTGGTGGTAAAATCCCATCATTGGCAGCCCTGCCCCTCGACAGAAGCAACCTTGAGAGATTAACTTTTGCTTGTTAAATGGAAATTCTGGTCGAGGTGCGAGAAAACAAATTAGAACGATCGTTTGGAAAACTGTGTGTGGCACTTCCAACGAGTGAAATCTGGGCAAGCCCCGCTGTTAGATCCGGGGTTGTTGGCATTTATTGCCGGCTTACATTCGAGACTGAACACGAAACGGACAGATCGCGGGATGGTTCCTATTTCACCTCTGCGTTAGAGATTTAGCGCGGGGTGGGGGCCAGATGGGGAGGACAGTGCTAGTTAGGGGTATTCCTCTACTTCGTTCGTGTTCACCGGCTGTTAACTCCTACGTGAAAGTTCTGGTTGGTCGTCCACTTATGGACTTTAGTCCTGTTCCAGAATGTTACATGCACATCCGTTGTACAGATCTGATTCATTTGGATGAAAACTACTGGTTCCTTGCCTCTCGGGTAGATACCCTCTGACTTCGAAGGAAGCTCCCAGTTAGTAGTCTCATACGACATGCTTTTAGTGGGCAATGGGTCTATTCTTGATTTACCACAACGAGAACCCGCACATAGGGAAGCTAAGGGTATAAGAAAGAAAAGTTACATAACAAGTGCCATTATTTAAATGAGTGTTTGATTGAGTGAAGCTATGCTCTACTATGACAGTAAAAAAGTCGACAATGTTTGACCTACTGCTTGCCTCATACTACTGCTTGCTTCGGTTACGTTCGTGACCTGGTGTTTTTGTGCCGACTGCACTGACTGAGATTGGAGAATCTGTACGAGGTTTGATGGCTTTGTGTCCCTAACCGGATGAACTGTCTATCCCAGTCTGTCTCGGTCCCACTGTGTCCTATTATCCCTGTCGGACAGTTTTGTCGCCTTTGTATTGGTTGTGGCTGGTATAGATCTGTTATGAATTAATACATGTTTTGGAGATTGCAGGTTGCGGAGAGGCATGATCGCCAAAGCCAGTCGTCGAGGCACTTGATGATGGTGATAATGATGAATTATGTCTCCAAAGTGTGTTCTGATTCTGCTTCCGCCTTGACCCGACCATATTTGCATGTGTCTTGTTTGATAAATACTATGGGTTGGGGTCAGTAGAGGTTCTGGGAGATACTTGATTAACACTGAGACCGACTTTCAGTCAGGTTGTAGATGGTTTATTTGTCTATCGACTCTTCGTTGGCTGAGAGAGAGAGAGAGAGAGAGAGAGAGAGAGAAGGAGAGGGGGTGTGCTGCATGATCTCGGGGCATGGTGTCCGCCTCAAGTGCTAGAGGTTCCGAGTTTAATCCCCGGTAAGTGCTGGGATTTTTTTACACGGACTTCGACTTCTAGTAATTCCCCCTGGTCTCTGGGTAGTGAGATCGGACGCCCGTGTGCATTGTTGCGCACGTAAAAAATCCCATTGGCAGTTGGAAATCAAAAAGAGTAGCCTAACGCGCTGCCCGGGCACAATTTAGAGTTACAAATCTACCAAAATATTTCAGAATCCTCGCCGGTGTTACAGAGCTGTTACGGTGTGCTGAGCTTCTTCGGATTCAGCCTTGAGTTAGAAGAAGAACGAAGCACTTATGGGTTACCCATGATGTTGATCCGTTGTTCAAAACCTCAAACCTCTTCGTTGGCTACAGCTTGATTCATTCATTCATTTACTGTTTCATTCACAAACTACCGAATGGAAAGTTGCCTAGTAAAACTACAATCAGCAAAGAAGTGCGATTGGAAGAGGGAGAAAAAAAACTGGCCAGAGGGTGTTCTAAAAGCGAGAAGGTTGACTTCATTGTTATGAGCTTTATTTGCCAGAGCTCTATGTCTCGGAACGGCTACTGGTCATTTCAAAGCATCCCACGAAATACGAACTCTATGTTGTGTCATTTCATGTCATGTCATCACCGCCGACGTCACTACACAATGGGAATTCCCATGCTGGCTTAGTCATCCGATGCAGCAGCCAGTCCAAGGTGCCTCTGCTGATTGTTTCCATGAGGAGTTGGTTATAACTCCTATCCTGGCCTTGAATTCGGCATGCTTTTCTCCCAGGTAAAGCAATCATGTTAATTAAAGTCAGCTATATTTTAGTTATCAGCCCAGGGATCTCTGAAACACCTGCTCTAGCCAAGCGAACAATTTCGTTCAGCCTACGAGGCAATCCGCTTGGCCACTTCCCTACAAAGATCCCTTTGTCAACTCTCTGCCTGGTCCGGACTTTGAGATACCTCTAACCACGGGGGTGGGCCCATTATAACCTTGCAGTTGAAGGGTGCATATCCGGATGTAGAAGTCATATTTTTGAGGTATTATTAACCGTGCAAACAACAACCCTTGGGGGAGAAGTCAATATACCTCTGTCTACCCCCGTCGTTACCTCTACCTTCCCTCGTCGTTACCTCTACCTTCCCCCCGTCGTTACCGCTACCTCCCCCCCCCCCCCCGTCGTTACCTCTACATTCCCCCCCCCCCCCCGTCGTTACCTCTACATCCCCCCCCCCCCCCCCCCCCCCATCGTTACCTCTACATTCCCCCCGTCGTTATCTCTACCTTCCCCCCCCCCCCCCCCCCCGTCGTTACCTTTACCTTCCCCCCGTCGTTATCTCTACCTTCCCCCCGTCGTTACCTCTAACTTCCCCCCGTCGTGTGCAGCCAGGCGCAGTCATTCTTCGACAGTTTGCCAAATTGTGTAACCACTTTACTTATGTAACTGCCACGGTAATTTTGCACCACTGGTGTCCACCTACTTGATCATTTGTCCTTTCAAAGAATGTTATATATAGGTTGGCATCCCTGTCAGACACCGTCTGTTTGTGCCGACGCTGCAGTCTTGCGCTTGTGTTGTGTCTACTACACCCTAGTCTGTCAAAGTTCATCCACATCCCGTCCCTCCCCCCCCCCTTTTTTTTTTTCTCCCCTTATTCCTGTTCAGACGTCTATTTACTATATCAGTCAGACATGTATGTATAAATTGTCCATGCATTAAACTCTGGCGACGGTTCCCAAACTAAGACGGTCGCATTTATGGTGTAAATCTAAATTAGATATGTGAAGCGGAAGATTCGAGCGAAAGCTGTCAAGGATTTATATTATATATTATATATACTAATTATTATTGTCGACAGTCCGTCGTCTGTTCACAGCCCCTCGTGTCGCGTGTTATCAGTTATTTCAGATTGATTTGTATCTTCGCGAGACGGTGTCAGCCTATCTTTATCTCAGTTTTGCTTTTGTCTCCCGTGCCCTTCAATATTTTTGTCGTCACGATGTGTTCCGGATGATATATTATCGCGACCTGAACGAAGAGTACTGATTAACTATTTCTGCTGGAAGTAAACCGAATGTGTGTTTGGGTCTTCCAAAACCGAATTCGAACTTTCAATTGCTATTTAATTCTCATGGTCTCTGCACCATATATGATTGTTGAATTCACACACGCATTAATATACATACATAGTTATACACACACAAAGTACTACCTAAAAGTTCAGGGGGTCGACCATTGGCTCGCCGGTCGGGACAGTATTCGGGTTTGTCTCATCGGATCGCATCAACACTTAGTGGGTAATGGGGAATCCCTGACACTAACACGATTGCGTGACATGGAAGTAAAGCATGGTGAAACACGTCTGTGCTGTTTTCGAGGTGGAGATGGGAGACAATATAGCGTGTGAAGTACCTGGGCGTGGCTGCTGCATAGGAGGACTGAGCACGCACAGGAATTCTCAATGTGCAGTGACATGTGATAGCATAACATAACTGTAGGCCTCATTTTCAGGGCTCATGGTGGTGTACAACGCTAAGCCAGTTTTTATATGGCTGTCTTATCTTCCAGTTTTTGTAACTGCCTTTCTTTTAAGGACAGGTTTTATTTTATTTTTGGAAAGAAAAAGCAGTCAGCAGTATCAAGATGTGGCAAGCAATGAAGGCAGTGGACACAGCAACGTTCCTTCTTGTTCGCTAGAAACTTCATTACACTTTTAACAGTATGAGATGGCGTCCGTTCTAGAATTCGAGGAATGTCTTCTTCTGGTGTCACCCTTTAAGTCCTCTTGTCTGTCTCGAAAGCGAGCATACCCCTAATATATCTTCTTCTTCTTCTTCTTCGCGTTCACCAGCTGTAAACTCTGGCGGAAGGTTCTGAGTGTTGCGTGTGCATCAGTTTTACAGATCTCATTCTCTTGAATACGGACTGTTGGTTCCTTGCCTCTCCGGCAGATGCACTCCGACTTCAAAGGAACCTCCCCAATTAGTCGACTCTTACGACATGCTTTTGGAGAGGTAGTGGGTCTATTCTTGTTTTCCCCCACAATGGGGCCCCGGAACCCACACGGGGGCCCTAATATATATTAGCATGACTCATTGCAGCGCTAAAATCGGCTTCTTCAGACGCCGATGACAAGGCAAAAATCGTCACTTGTTAAGAAAGATCGCACTGTCATAGCTTTATTATCATCATCAAGTGCCCAGCCGACTGGAGTGGGCAATCATGCATCTTTACAACCTACGGTCAACAGTTTGTATCAGCTCGCGTGTTGACACACCTGTGCCATGAAAAATAAAAAGATTGTCAAGAGACGTCTCATATGGTTTTCCTCTGCTCCTGTTCCAATAGATCTTTCGGGCAGTCACAACTTGTTACAGTTTCCTTCTTCACATCTCAGAAGCTTCCAGAAATTGTTTTGCTTGCTGTTTAATTGTCCATGATTCACAGCTATACCACTGAACGGAAACTGTTAATACTTGACCAAGCATACTATACTACTTCGGAGCTAGGATATTTGACTTTATATTGAAAAATACCGAGACGAAGTTATAGAACTACGGTACAGAGCGGGAATCTATCGTCTGGATTGACTACCGCCTCCTCATGGTGACATGCAGATTGACAAAAACCGAGACGAAGTTATAGAACTACGGTACAGAGCGGGAATCTATCGTCTAGATTGACTACCGCCTCCTCATGGTGACATGCAGATTGACAAAAACCGAGACGAAGTTATAGAACTACGGTACAGAGCGGGAATCTATCGTCTAGATTGACTACCGCCTCCTCATGGTGACATGCAGATTGACAAAAACCGAGACGAAGTTATAGAACTACGGTACAGAGCGGGAATCTATATTCTGGCTTGACTACACCCTCCTCATGGTGACATGCAATCAGTTTCCCTCACAAGTCTTAATCGTCAAGTCTAACTTAACAAGCTATCGCGTCTGCTACACAACTGCCGTTAGAGTTTGTAAAGGGGAAATTCTGACAGATCACGGCGCAACATTGCCGCTACATGAATACACACACTCCAAGTTATCGTTGTTTGGTATTGCCTGTTTGGTTGTGTGCAAATATTAAACACTTCACGCATACGTTTACATGCGTAATGATCTCTTATGTTGATCTATGATTCCATTTCTAAGCAGCGGTTGCTTGGCAGGAAAGTCAGTACCAGGTTTTTCCATGCAATCAACTACTTTAATACATATGCAGTCTTCTTTTAAATATCTATGTTGGTATAGTACTTTCTTTTTAAACATGTGGGTAGGCTGGATAGAGGCGGGGAAAAAACTGCTGAAAGAGAAGTCTGGCGATGTCTCTGGAAAATCTCTACCCCCCAGGGTAGAAGAGGATCGACTTAGTTAGTGTAGGTGCGGTGACTATCTGCAGCAGTGAATCCCCAAGGGCGTGAAAGGCTGCAGAAGATGCGGAAGATTGTTATATGGTCCTTGAGTGATATTACAATCCTTAAAATGGCCCTTGGTCGGGGTAAAAGAGGTGGGGGGGGGGGGAGGGGGAGGGGTTACCTACCTCTTCTGTAATAATGCTAGTATCAGCAATCAAGATATTTTAACCCATGTTTTATCAAAAGACTCATAGGACGCATAGGATTGCAGGTTACATCAGTTCAGCATGACTGTTAGGGATGCCATCATTATAACTTCCTTAGGGGTCGAACCGGGGTATCTGGGCTTTCCATGTGGGTCTCACGAAAGCACTGATACTTTTGTTCTTTTTCGTCTTGCGGTGCCAGACCTGCAGGTGCTGTTGGTATTCGATCCAGAGTAAGATCTTCTGATCTCAGGTGTCAAAACTGTTTAGACAGCAGCCGACGGAAATAAACCAAAACACTTAGCCTATGTTGACTACTCACTCCGTACGGCACATACTCATACCTGGAGAAAGACAAATCATTATAATGCATTAAATACTTGGCGTAGCCAACGGAAATCCAATTATTATCTTCTTCTTCTTCGCATTCACCTGATGTACACTCCGGCGAAAAGTTCTGGTTTATCCGCCCCTGACCTTTAGTCGCATCCCAGAACCTGAGTTTTGCGAGCAAATCCGTTTTACAGGTCTAGTTTATTTGCCTTCAGACAGTTTGTTTATCGCCTTCATGGAAGATACACTCCTACTTGGGTATCTAGGTTTTGTTGCTGTTTGACAGTGTCATTAATTGATTAGTTAATTCGTTGGTTGGTTCAGTAATCGATTAATTAAAAGTGAAAGTAAGGTAAAGATCCATTTTCACGCCTTTAGGCATACCGGGTCTATGGGAAGAGCGCCCCATATTTTTACAGACCATCGGCACTAGGTGGGTAATGTGGTCAGCATTACACCAGCCGTCTTTACTTTCCCTGGACAGCCATCCTGGTACCCGTTTTAGGCTGGATCGACCTGTGACGCCCCATACCATGATAAAAACTCACGCAATCGATTAATTAATGGATTAACTATTTCATTGGTTGGCTTTTCTTTGACACGAGCTCCCCGGCTGTGGACTCCAATCTTGTACATTGTGGGTTCGCGATTGACCAGACTGGAAACATTGGTATATGAGAAGACATTTTGCGAATGAGGAACTGCTCAATGTTGTTGGATATCACTTTAGCTGGATCATCACCTGTATACTCAAAACAACTCCCACAACGTGAATCTACTTTGTCTCTCCTCTTGTATTCTGTTCCTCTTGTATTCTGTATACTTTGTTGAATCAGCGGATTTCCCAGGCATCTAATTTCTCTTAGACAGATGTGTTTATTGTCGCTTCCCGATCCTTGCTGGGTACCCTTGCGGGTTAGACATACACAGAATTCGGGAGTTCTGGGTGAACAAGGAATGAATCCTGATTATGAGTTGCTTGAAGAAGCAAACACTACTGTGATGGCTAACTGTAAAGACTCCCCTGGCTGAATTACAGTACACTACCCAGGTTGATACAACTTGTACTTCACAACTGATTTGGTGTCATGCTCACGCGAGTGAGTGTGTGTGTGTGTGTGTGTACACTCTGTGCTCTTTCCTCTCTCTCTCTCTTTCTCTCTCTCTCTCTCTCTCTCTCTCTCTCTCTCTCTCTCTCTCTCTCTCTCTCTCTCTCTCAACAGTATAAATAATCATGTATCATGTAATGTGCATTTCTAGATAAGCTTTATACAACCCCATCCCCTCTCCTTTCTCTCCTCTCTCTCTCTCTCTCTCTCTCTCTCTCTCTCTCTCTCTCTCTTAAAGGTATAAATTATCGTATAACTTTTAAGACACATAGGCAACAGCCGACAGCGCCCCAACCCTCCCCCCCACTTTTCCTCCTTCCTCTCTCTCGGTCTATCTATCTCTTTGATCTCTCTCTCTTTCTCTCTCTCTCTCTCTCTCTCTCTCTCTTTCTCTCTCTCTCTCTCTCTCTCTCTCTCTCTCTCTTTCTCTCTCTCTCTCTATCTCTCTCTGTCATTGCTCACATTTTAAATGGTTCTGTCGGTATCCGAACAAGACAAGCGTGACCTGCACTGTTCACATGCCCAGATAGCTATCTGACCATCTTGAAGACGACCGCTGGCGTCTCTGGGGTGGCAAGTCTTCGTTTGCTCCAGATATCAGGTGGCACACTCTACTGTCCGACAAGATCTGCTAATCATTTTAGATTTTCTCCAGGCTGAAAATATTTAATAAATTTTCAGCGATCTCCATGGGGATAGAGTTAAGTAAAGTGTTGAGTTTAGTCAAGCAGATGATAACCCGATATATCCCTTGGGGAAACTCTGCTTCCTGTGGAGGGGAGGGGCAAGGGGTGGAGAAATATTTGTAATAACAGATAGACAATTTAAATATCTTCTTCTTCTTCTTCTTCTTCTTCTTCTTCTTCTTCTTCTTCTTCTTCTTCTTCTTCTTCTTCTTCTTCTTCTTCTTCTTCTTCTTCTTCTTCTTCTTTTTCTTCTTCTTGTTTTTCTTTTTCTTCTTCTTCTTCTTCATCTTCTTCTTCTTCTTCGTCTTTCCCACCACGCCGGCATGGCCTGGAGAAAAGATGCAAAGTATGCTCACTACCCGTGACCTTGCATGTGAAGCTTGCCACTCTGCTCGAAGCATCCTGTCTTCACCTTTTTCAGCATGCTTTCCGTACGTTACAATTAAGAAATGTGTGTGTATCTTGTTCTCTAGCCACCGGCAAGCGACAGTGACCGCCTCCACCCCCATTCTCATGCTAGATGTTGTGGTATCACATGCCAGGCTGTCCTGCACTAAAGATTTTCCACTAGCTTTCGCTACGAAACACCAGGCACTCCTCTTCCCTCTCAACAAAGAACAATCTTTAAAGATAATCAGATTATTAGGACGAGAATTGTCATGAATCAACTGTTGCACTTCCACCACAGGAGCCCACGCTGGCCACTCTCTGTGCTTCCCGCCTAATGTGATCATGACCCTACATAGGTCAGACTTGTCCTCTGGTACCGTGAACCCCTCCTCTCCTCGCCCAATGTTCTCCAGCATACACACCTGTCTTATTGCGTCTTCTACTTGAGCTATCCATGATTTTCCCCTTTTCAGCCTCTGACTCTTAACCTTATCCAAAGCTTCATAGCTTCAAAGCTCTTTATCTGCAGCTAATCTGATGTATGACTTAGCTTGCAGCAGCTTTAGCCTATCTGCAATAGTCTGTCGCGTGCACATATTCAGGATGTCTCTTGTACATCCCATGATTACTCGCATAGCTTCATTCCGTGTGCTCTGCAGTTTCTCTCGCTGACTTTTCGAGACAGTGAGCAAACCCAGTCCATAATCAATCACTGAGATGACTAAGTGCGGGTATTTGTAAACAGCATTCTTTGTTGTAAGGAATGTGTAGAAATGAAAAGAGAATCTCGCTTAGCACTCGTGAATGTAGGAAAATAAAAAGAGAATTCTCTTGGTACTAGGGATTGTGTGAAAACGAAAAGAGAATCTGGCTTTTCACTAGGGAATGTGTAGAAATGAAAAGATAATTCTCTCTTGAAACTAGTGATTGTATGGAAATGAAAAAAGAATATCATGAATGTGTAGAAATGAAAAGAAACTCTCTGTTCGCACTAAGGAATGTGTAGAAATAAAAATAAACTCTCTGTTGGCACTAAGGAATGTGTAGAAATGAAAAAAAACTCTCTGTTGGCCCTAAGGAATGTGTAGAAATTAAAAGAAACTCTCTGTTGGCCCTAAGGAATGTGTAGAAATGAAAAAAAACTCTCTGTTGGCCCTAAGGAATGTGTAGAAATTAAAAGAAACTCTCTGTTGGCCCTAAGGAATGTGTAGAAATTAAAAGAAACTCTCTGTTGGCCCTAAGGAATGTGTAATGAAAAGAAACACTCTGCTGGCACTAAGGAATGTGTAGAAATGAAAAGAAACGCTCCTTTGGCACTAAAGAATATGTAGAAATAAAAAGAAACTTCTCTGTTGGCACTAAAGAATGTGTAGAAATGAAAAGAAACTCTGTTGGCACTAAGGAATGTGTAGAAATAAAAAGAAACTCTGTTGGCACTAAGGAATGTGTAGAAATAAAAAGAAACTCTGTTGGCACTAAGGAATGTGTAGAAATAAAAAGAAACTCTGTTGGCACTAAGGAATGTGTAGAAATAAAAAGAAACTCTGTTGGCACTAAGGAATGTGTAGAAATAAAAAGAAACTCTGCTGGCACTAAGGAATGTGTAGAAATGAAAAGAAACGCTCCTTTGGCACTAAAGAATATGTAGAAATAAAAAGAAACTCTCTGTTGGCACTAAAGAATGTGTAGAAATAAAAAGAAACTCTGTTGGCACTAAGGAATGTGTAGAAATAAAAAGAAACTCTGTTGGCACTAAGGAATGTGTAGAAATGAAAAGAAACTCTGTTGGCACTAAGGAATGTGTAGAAATAAAAAGAAACTCTGTTGGCACTAAGGAATGTGTAGAAATAAAAAGAAACTCTGTTGGCACTAAGGAATGTGTAGAAATAAAAAGAAACTCTGTTGGCACTAAGGAATGTGTAGAAATAAAAAGAAACTCTGCTGGCACTAAGGAATGTGTAGAAATGAAAAGAAACGCTCCTTTGGCACTAAAGAATATGTAGAAATAAAAAGAAACTCTCTGTTGGCACTAAAGAATGTGTAGAAATAAAAAGAAACTCTGTTGGCACCAAGGAATGTGTAGAAATAAAAAGAAACTCTGTTGGCACCAAGGAATGTGTAGAAATAAAAAGAAACTCTGTTGGCACCAAGGAATGTGTAGAAATAAAAAGAAACTCTGTTGGCACCAAGGAATGTGTAGAAATAAAAAGATGAATAAAGAATCTGTGATTAGACTGAGAATATTTAATCGTGACGTTAAATCAGAACTGCTATATAGGTCGGAAAGGTTGAAAACTACTGAAACAAGGACTAATAAGCTTCTAATAATCTATACACCGTTTTTAAGGGTTCCTGCACGGAACATGAGGAGTAAAATCACTGTTGTGTGAATAAGGATTTTTAGCCAGTTCCAGCAAATTAATTTGAGTGGTCAAAAAATCGGCGTTACATAAGTTATAAGATGCCCTGGTAATAGAATAATGGTTTCTGTTTTATGGAAAGAATGATGTCAGAGAAATAGGAGATCTCAAAATACTGAGGAAAGAATTGAAAGCAGCAATGAGTGGTATGTTGAGGGCACTCGGGAGATACAGAAAATGGCAAAAAATAATTAGTACTACTTGACGCGAATCAGTTCCATTCTGTGCTTCACTGACTGAGAAATAAATGTTACAAGAAAAAAATCGTCTTACAAACGTTTAAAATATGTCCACGATCATGTACGTCAGAGCTATTTTTTTTTTAATCGATCAGCAGTTCGGCGCATGGTAGAATTCGAGAAGCAGAACAAATAGGTAGATGTGTGTTCATAAATTTAGCATGACAGATTCAATATCATTTCTTTGTTTTAATTTTTTTTTTCTGTAAACTAAATGTAAATTTTAAAATTCATGTTACTAATTCTCAAAGCAGTCTCTGATTTTGTGACATTCCTGATTTAGAATACTTACGGGGGCAAGTCAAGCGGTAAGGATAGGAAGAAGGTGGAGATGATGGTGCTGATGGCGATGAGGATGAAAAAAGAAACGAGAACTTGAGAGAGAGAGAAAGAGAGAGAGAGAGAAAGAGAGAGAGAGAGTACATGTGCAAATCATTATTACCGCAAACACATACTCGCGAACACGTTTCCAGCACAGATAGACCAACCTGAAAGTGACAAAGAATAGTAACGTAAAGAAAGATGTGAGGTAGCAATTCTCCAGGGACTTGAACCCAGCCATTTTCTTCGGCTACTGTCCTTTCCAAGGTGTTTATATTTCCCAACCATTCCCAGTACTCCTCCTGTGTGTGCTGTCGAGTTCGGAACTTGTCGAGGGAAAGGTCATGTTTGATGCCTTCAGGGAAGCAGCTGATTACTGACTCCCACCGCTGGATATATCAGTTCTTTTACAATGAAGAGTCAATTGGGTCTTGTGCTGTAAGTTGGAAGCTTATTGCAGCTGCTGTTGTCTTTCGTTTGAACAAAAGGATCAACATCAGGGCACACGGGTAGTAACCCATAAGTGCTCCGTTCTTTATTTAACTCAAGTCTGAGTCCGAAGAAGCTCAACACAGTGCACAAGCTCTGTAGCACCGGTGAGGATCCTGAAATAATTTGGGTAGATTTTTAAAATCAAAATTTTGCCCGAGCAGCGCCGTTAGGCTACTCTTTTCGATTTCCAACTGCCAAGGGATTTTTTTTTTTACGTGCGCAACCATGCACACGGGCGTCCGATCTCACTACCCAGAGACCGGGGGGGGGGGGGAATTACTAGAAGTCCAAGTCCACGTGGAAAAAAATCCCAGCCTTTACCAGGGATTGAACCCGAAACCTCCAGCACCCGAGGCGAACACCATGCCTCGAGACCACGCAGCCTCCTGCTGTTGTCTATGCCATACGTCTGTTGAACACATTTTGTTCAGATTAGTTACGTGTCCTTTACATGGCTTTGCAGAACCAACCCCTGAATTTTTGGCTCTTTACAATATCACTAGGTAATTTTACGTTCAGTAGTTTGTCATTGCTGCCTAAACTGTCGGCTGTCGATGCCCCTTCTGAAATCAACGCAAGGCGGTCAGCTGCCATATCGCCTGCAGCTGGGATCGAATTCGGTACCTCGTTTGCAACGCCTTTTTTTAAGTATCCAGAAACCATGAGTTGTTAACCCTTTGGCTCGATACTATGGATATCGCAACCCTTCGGCCTTGATTCCATGATAGATACCGTAAATATGGGAGAAGGAGAAATGTGGCTTTTCTGCCTAACACCGGGAGTGAACCCGGACCACAAGGAGTTCGTCACTCGGTCACCGCGATGTCAGGTTTAACCAACTACGCTAGAGAGCCGGGCTTTTGCAACGCCTAACCTAAACCGCAAAGGTGAACTTATCCATATTTGCTGCCCTATGTTGCATAGGACGTGCAGTCTATTTCTCCATTCCGTGTTAATCTGTGCAGTTACTTGGATATCATGAATGGAATCCAGGCTAGCAGCTTTGGCTTCTCTCGACAACATTCGCCTTAGGGTTTCTCTCGGATATCTTCCTTTCCTCAATCTCACACATATACCCACACCTATACTCAAACACTCATATATATATGGGTAATGTGGTCAGCATTAAAAATTTACGCAGAATCCTATATATATATATATATATATATATATATATATATATATATATATATATATATATATATATATATATATATATATATATATATAAATATATATATATATATATATATATATATATATATATATATATATATATATATATATATATATATATTTTACCCACCTAGTGCCGATTGGTCTGTAAAAATATGGGGTGCTCTTCCCATATACCCGATGTGACTGAAGGCGTGAAAAGAGATCTTTACTTTTACTTTACTTTATATAAGACTTCATTATTTGAAAGCGCCTCGGGCGGGGGGGGGGGGGGGGGGGGGGGGGGGGCTATATTTTCAAAGATAACTCAGCATTCACTGAGTTACATAGTCCATACCAAAGTGACGTTTTGGTAGTAAGTAAAGTAAAGGACCCTTTTCCACGCCTTAGGCGTATAGGGCATATAGGGCTAGACCAATATTTTATAGACCAACGGCACATGATGGGTGATGTGGTCTGCATCACGCCGGCCGCCTCTACTTCCCGGGACTTCCTGGTACCCACTCAAGGCTGGGTCGACCTGGGAGCCAAGGTCATTTTTGAAGAAAAGTTCGGCTCCGCCAGGAAGCGAACCCACGACCTTCCGATCCGCGGCGCCGCTCTGCCACGGCGACTCCCGTTTTGGTAGTAGTCTACCGAAAATTGTAATCCCAGATGCTTCTGGATCGGGTTTGGTTTGTTCACCGGAGCAAAATCATGACAGACCGGTGTAACCCATAAGTGCTCCTTTCCACTCCTAACTCCAGCCAGAATCTGAAGTATCTCAGCGCAGTGCAGGAACTCGATTGCACCGGCGAGGATCCTGAAATACTTTGGGTAGGTTTTTAACTCCAAATTTTACACAGGTAGCATCGTAAGGCTACTCTTTTTCGATTTCCAATTGCCAAGTTATTTTTTACGTGCGCAACAATACACACGGGCGTCCGATTTTACTACACAGAGTCTGGGGAAATTACTTAAAGTCCACGTGAAAATATCCCAGCCTTCACCGGGGTTTGAACCCGGAACCTCCAACACTCGATTTTGAATCTGCCGGCCGTATCAGGTCCGCATTGCGGCACGTTAAGAACCACTGTCCCTTAGTGTCGGAAAGAATTGTCAAATCGAAATGGAGAATTTATTTTATAGTTTTGATCATTCTGTGCCATCTGGAAAACGATTTATGTCTTGGTGCCACGTGGTCACAAACAATTTATTGCACGGCATATTTTGTTGTACCGCATCTTGTTTATTTCAGTTAATAAGATGTATTTTTTGCTGCAAACAAGATGAATATTTTATTGTTACGAACAGATGTATATTTTTTGCTTCAAACAATTTGTATATTTTTTTTTTCTGTTGTTGTTTCGAACAAACTGAATATTTTTGCTTCAAACAGATTGTATATTTTTTTTTGCTTCAGACAAGACGTGTATTTTTTTTTTACTTCATTATATGTTAATGTAAATTCTATAAACTTCGTTTTTCAAGTTTTATCTCTCCAGTTGTGCAATGCAAACGGGAAACCCCCGTGTAATCGTTAAACTATATGACAAAGTTAAAGCGTAAAGTCGAGAGGATCGGCTTCATTGCACCGGGTTTTATCCCATATGGCATAACGGCAAGCTGCCGCACAGAGCGCGAACTCCGTGACTCCGGCGACGATCCCCAGGGATCTACGTAAAAATTGCACTCTTGAAGTGAAGGGCGCAGCCGTGAAACGAACCCACGACCTTTATATCGCAAGGCAAACGGCTTGACCACTTAGCCACGCTCCCTACTGGCACAGTATCACTACAAAACGGTTACCAGGTAACATGTAGTCCAGTGCGGTTTTTTTCTTGGGGGGGTTTAAGGCTGTCGTAATTTTACTACATTCTGTAACAATGCAGCTGACTAGTACACTACCATGCATAAACTGTTTAATCTGTTGTTTGTTTACTCGTTATTGAAAACGCAATGATCAGGATAAGACACAACAGAAGAAATTGCTCAAGAAATAGGGAGGAATTTGAAGAGAAGGCGTAATTCAATCAGCGCTGACATCATGGACACTTTACACAATCACGGCATGACAATAACCAGAGGCAGCCAGCGTGTACTGGATTGTAAATTATTCCTACCCACAGCGCTTTATGGCAGAAGTGGTTATGATGATGATGATGATAATGATGATGAAAAGTAGTTGAACCCATATGGGTTCTGCGGTTAATTGTTTTAATTGGGGGGGGGGGGGGTTTGATAGAAAACTCCCCATCAACGAGCATGCCGTAAAAGGTGACTAATAATTTGTTGAAATCTGGTTGTTGTGCCAAAACATGCCGAAGTCTAGCTTTAAACCACAACACAGTATGCCAACTACCCTTTTAAGGGTGAAGTGCAGAAGAAGAGAAAAAATAATCATCGTCAAAGACTGCCCTAGATCAAACATATGAAGAAATAAAACTGCTACATCCAGAATGTTTCATAAAGTTCTTCAACTACTTTTGTTCCCAGTGTGGTTTCCGGGATCCCGTTGTGGGGAAAACCATAATAGACCCACTACCTCCCTAACAGAGGCTCCCCGTGGCTAAGGCGTTGCGAGTCTGACTCGTAATCCAACGTACCGCGATCGAAACCTGCGTGGGCTGCGTGGATTTTTATCGTGGTATGGGACGTCGCAGGTCGACCCAGCCTCAAATGGGTACCAGGATGGGCTGTCCTGGGAAAGTAAAGACTGCCGGCGTAATGCTGACCACATTACCCACCGAGTGCCGATTGGTCTGTAAAAATATGGCTGCTCTTCCCATATGCCCGATGCGCCTAAGGGCGTGTAAAGGGATCTTTACTTTTTTACTTACCTCCCTAACAAGGATGTCGTAGGGGTAGACTACTTGAGGGCATCTTTCATCAAAGTCTGAGTGCATCTGTCCGAGACACAAGGAACCTCAGGTCTGCAGTTTAAAAAAGCTGGATTTGTAAAACAGATGTGCACGCAACGCTCAAGTTCTGGAACAAGACTCAAGTCCGGAGATGGACGAACAACTAGAAACTGGAGATGAACGAACAACCAGAACTTTCCGATAGAGTTTACAGCAGGTGAACGTTAGAGAAGAAGAAGAAGAAGAAGAAGAAGAAGAAGAAGAAGAAGAAGTTACTTCTATCGTGAACATTCTTCCACTAGCTCTATTTCAATGTTAATCTCTAAGATTCATGTGAGTGGCGGCATTACATGTACGCATTAGTTATATATTGTTTTGAACAAGAATGTGAAATGACACCGTGCTAAGTTAAGTATTTGTTTATTGTTTTAAACGAGAATATTAAACATCATGAGTGCTGTATCACGATGCATCATTTATTATGAAAGAAGGTATCAAGGTGTAAATATTATACAGATATGGTGGCATAGTTTACATTCTCCACAGGCTAAATGTTTATCTGACTACCTACTTGTGTGAATGGGGTGTAGAGTGACATGGAAGATTAACTCCCCGCTCACTCCTGGTGGTAAACGTGAACTTGAATATCACGACGATGCCACGTCTACCTGGTTGGGAGCAACATTATCTCCGTCTCTGGAGTAGTAAACAGAAAACGATTCGTTCGTTATAAGGGCAAGATGCTCTGCCTACTACTGCAGGAGCTGCCTCGCTGTTTTAGAGTACTGTTGTTGGTCGTTGAGCAGTGCGAATGTGCCGGTTACTCTAGTATAGAGGTCTCCTACCTTGGGGTAGAGCAGTTTCAAAACAGACATCAAGCAATTTATAATTGAGTCTATTTGTAATAATAAATCTTCTTCTTCTTCTTCGCGTTCACCGGCTGTAAACTCCGGTGGAAAGTTCTGGTTGTTCGTCCACTTCTGGACTGCAGTCCTATTTTAGAACTTGAGTGTTGCGTGTGCTTCCGTTTGACAGATCTAATTTGTATGCAAACTGTTGGTTTCTTGCCTCTCAGGCAGATGCACTCCGACTTCGAAGAAAGCTTCCAATTAGTCGACTCTTACGACACGCTTTTTGGGTTAGCAGCGGGTCTATTCTTGTTTTCCCTATAAAAGGGCCCTAGAACCCACACGAGGAATAATTGTAAATGATCTGGATTTTTAGCTTTAACAGTCATGAAAACGAAACACCATCCTGATGTGGAGAGTGATTTTCATTGTGCCTTGTCCAACAGCAGTCCTGAAATAACAGATGTTGTTGTTGTTTGCTTTCACCGGCTATAAACTCTGATGCAAAGACCTGGTTCGTCCATTTGTGGACTTTGGCTTTGTTACAGGACCTGAGTTTTGCGTGTGCATCTGTTTTACAGATCTGCCTTATTTATATGCAGATTGCTGGTTCCTTGCCTCTCAGGTAGATGCACTCCAACTTCAAAGGCAGCTCCCAGTTAGTCGACTCTTACGACATGCTTTTGGGGAGGCAGTGGGTCTATTCTTGTTTCCCCACAATGGGGCCCCGGAACCCACACCGGGGAAATAACAGATATGGTCAACTATCACACACTAAATTCCCAGGTAACAGTGATTGTGTCTTTTGTTAACACTTGGAGTTATGTGCCTATTTTTGTCTCCAAGTTCCCGTTAACAGTACTTGAGATAGATTTCCCCCTACTTTTTTCAATCACGTTTTGATATGGAAAAAATGTGGGGTGGGGGGGGGGGGACTTATGGGTTTTACGATATACTCAAGGAGGCGCTACCTAACAAAAGTTGGAGACCGTTCTCTAGTAAGACTTCAAAAACCGAGCACTGGTTAAGGTGCTGCGGCTGTATTCTCTGGCTAGTGGTGCGACTATTTGGAATGGGCCATCTATAGACAAGAGAGACATCATCAATGCCATACGAGAGACTAAACGCTGTGATGCTTTCAGTTTCGTGGAAAATGCGTTTTCACTGAATAGACTGTATACCCTGGGTGCACCAGTTGGAGCCGCGCGACAAGGAAACCATGGGGATGCCAGTTGTCTTTGCGTCAGCCAAAACAAAATGGGAGTTGTTAGCATAAAACAATTGGAGACATGCTCAGGAGGAGTTCGGATCACTTACGGTCATGTTTGATGTGCTATGAAGATGATCTTTAAAATGAACCACAAACAATGACTATTCTTCTCTCTTTTTTTTTCTTTTTTCTTAGGACTATATCCCACCATTGCCTAGACTTCAAACGGCAGCTCTGCTGTTTTACCCTTTGGGAAAGTTTCGTCTTTATGAAGCAATTCTGCCGATTAAACTACCAACTGTCTCAGTTCTATTAGATAAGCTGTTCTTCTGATAGTACTACCAACTGTATCTGTTCGTTCACGGAGCTGTTCTGGAGATTATACTATTAACTGTATCTGTTCAATCAAAAAAGTTGTTCTGTTAATTATGCCATTAGCTGTATTTGTTCAGTCAAGCTGTTCTGCTAATTATACTACCTATTGTATCTGTTTAATGAAAGACGCTGTTCTGCCAATTATACTAGCGGCTGTTTCTGTTCAATCAAGCTCTTCTGTTAATTTATACTACCAGCTGTATCTGTTAAATCAAGCTGTTCTGCTAATTATACTATCAACTGTATCTGTTCAATCCAAGAAGCTGTTCTGCTAATTATACAACCGGCTGTATCTGTTCAATCACAGAAGCTGTTCTACCAATTATACTACCTATTGTATCTGTTCAATCAAAGAAGCTGTTCTGTTAATTATGCCATCAGCTGTATTTGTTCAGTCAAGCTGTTCTACTAATTATACTACCGGCTGTATCTGTTTAGGCACAGAAGCTGTTCTTATGATTACACTACCAACTGTGTCTGTTCGGTATAAGAAGCATTACCTACATCGTGTAATTGTCGCCCACTGCACTTCCCAGTTTGGGGTGGACGTTAGTTGATCTCTTGTTTGAACCACCAACCCTCCCAGTCTCTCTGAATATTCACTCATACATCAAAGTAGCAGTTTAGACAACTGACATTTGTTACATGGTCAGCCCTACTCTGGCATTTGCATGCCTGCTCTGACATTAGATATTATTTCCCCAACAATGAGAAAATGTCATTTGCCCTTTTGAATCTGCATTAACCGCTGTATGACCTGCGAACACCATAATCATCCGAGGTCTCGTGTTATTGAGGGGAAGAGTGTGTGTGTGTGTGTGTGTGTGTGTGTGTGTGTGTGTATGTGTGTGTGTGTGTGTGGGTGGGTGGGTGGGTGGGTGGGGCAGATTATATATTAATTTTACACCAGCCACACCGGCCAGTAAACATTCATCGGCGGGCCAATTTTGGTCCGCGGACCATAGTTTGCCCACCCCCAAGTTTAGATGTACCCATCGTTATCTTGTGGCGTGCCAATAAACGAGAGTTGTCAATGGCACGGTGAACTGAAGTACACAAGAGCTGCCCACCCAAGAGCTTATGGAGCTGCATTTCGACTTTTTTCCCCCCTGCAAATCGAATTCGCATTCCGAGTGGGTTCGTTCCGCGTTTGAAGAAAAGATGAAGATGATTCACTCTCCTTAACAATATGTATATAATTTCCTTTGAATAAACGTTATACATAGCATTGTGTGAGTATTTTTTTTTTCGACATGGGACGCATTATCGTTTTTTACATTAATTTATAGGAGAAACATTGCTTCGCATAACTAGTGTTTCGCTTAACAAGTATGATTCTGGAACCAATTATGCTCGTTAAGTGAGGTTCCACTGTATACAGAACAGGACGAGCCACCGCCCTCTCCGTAGACGAACCTACAGTGCCACCGTTTCTAAAGATAGCAACTCACCTTTCTGCTCCTACTGGTTCACTCTGGTCCAACGTTGTATAAATTCTATACATGTGTCGTGCTCGCATCCTGCTCGACGTGTGCGTCCCACGCTCCACTCGACTCTAGTGTTGTAAGAGTGAGGTCATGCTCCTTGGATTACATCATCTTCCATTCTTGCAAATTTACTGTCCTTCTCCAGTCTTTCCCCACCCCCTTTTTTCCCCCTTACACCCCACCAACTTTACATCACCTTTTTCAGTCAGCAACAATTCGTTCTCTCTCTCTCTCTCTCTCTCTCTCTCTCTCTCTCTCTCTCTCTCTCTCTCTCTCTCTCTCTCTCTCTCTTTCTCTATCTATCTATCTATCTATCTATCTATCTATCTATCTATCTATCTATCTATCTATCTATCTATCTATCTATCTATCTATCTATCTATCTATCTATCTATCTATCTATCTATCTATCTATCTATCACACACAAACACACACACACACACACGCACACGCAGACTTACTTACCTACTTCTTCTTTGTTTTCTCTTTCGTTTGTTTGTACCTTCCGGTGTTAATTGCAACTTCTCTTCTTCTTCTTCTTCTTCTTCTTCTTTTTCTTCTTCTTCTTCTTCTTCTTCTTCTTCTTCTTTTTTTTCTTTTTCTTCTTCTTTTTCTTCTTCTTCTTCTTATTCTTCTTCTTCTTCTTCTTCTTCTTCTTCTTCTTCTTCTTCTTCTTGATTTGCTTCTAATTTTTTTTCCAAATATTATTTTGGTGGTATTTTCGACACCTGCGTCGATTGCAGGAAATATAACGTTGGTTAGATTAAATATTACCCTACCTGTCAGTTAGTTTTCTTTGTTTTTCAATACGTTTGCTTCTCGTTAGAATTTTTCGACATGAACAAACTAAGACAGTTTGCACATCATAATCTCTCTCTCCCTCTCTGTCTCTGTATCTGTCTGTCTGTCCTTTCATTTATCTGTCTGTCTGTCTGTCTGTCTGTCTGTCTGTCTGTCTGTCTGTCTGTCTGTCTGTCTGTCTGTCTGTCTGTCTGTCTGTCTGTCTGTCTGTCTGTCTGTCTGTCTGTCTGTCTGTCTGTCTGTCGGTCTGTCTGTCTGTCTATCTATATATCTGTCTTTCTGTCGATCGGTCGGTCTGTCTGTCTACTTCTCTATCTCTCTCTCTTTCTTTCTCTCTCTCTCTCTCTCTCTCTATATATATATATATATATATATATATATATATATCTATATATTATATATATATATATATATATATATATATATATATGTCCATCGTCGTGTGTGTCTCTCTTTTTTGCCCCCGTCTCATTGTGTATTTGGTGTAAGCGCATTTAGATTTGATTTTTTTTAGTTTGTGTTTTCCTTATGGTGTGTAAGCTTGTATGTATTTCGTGTGTGTGTGTGTTTGTCACATGTATGCATTTTGTTTGTGTTTATTTGGCGTGCGTGTATGCTTGTTTGCAGTGTACAGTTAATATGTATGTTGCTTGGCGTATGTATGTGTGTGTAGCGTTTTTATTTCGTGAGCGCGTATTTTCTGTCGTGTGCGTCTGTGTGTGTGTGTGTCTATATATATATATATATATGTGTGTGTGTGTGTGTGTGTGTGTGTGTGTGTGTGTGTGTGTACATAAATATATTCCTAGTCCTCCCACTGTGCAGTTAAGTTAACATTTCAACGAACAGCTCAATAAATTTCACGCAATGCTGAATCTACAGCATAAATTAGCCTACACACAACGATTTATCCTACCAACAGTCCACTGAGTAGGGCGCCTAAAACATACATATACACTTTGATAGTCGATAAACTCTGCCTCTATTTATTTAGTGCATAACATATACCGCTTCTATATCTTTTAGAAAGCAAGGAATCGATCACTTCTCCTTTCAGTTAAAACGGAAAGCAAACTAGTTAATTTGAAAATAGCCGAACAAACAAGACAGGTTTAGTGATCCGGCAGACGAATAATAAACACTTCTGAGAAACAAAATCAATATAGTGAGGAAGACGCTGTAGAGATGTTTTAGTATATCATTGGTATATCACACTTAGCTTCTTTAACTCTTTCAGTACCAACAGATTTTGCAGTAAATGCACAAGAATGTTAAATATAGGCTAAACTCAGTGTATATGGCTATTAAGTTGTCCAGATTTTTTTTTTCGTGTGCTGATCAAGTTATAAATGACAAAGAACAAACTGTGTGCTGTATGTGATTCGCGAGAGGGAATCAGTCAGACAGTGTGCGTTGTTTGGGACTATAAGCGTAAAGGAATATCCTAAGACAGAAGATTCCGAAAAATAGACAAGGTTTATAATGAGTTAACCTGCAGGCTATCTGGGAGCAGACAGTTTGACGTTGATTTCGTATCGTTCAGAAGGCACTGGTAAATTATATCTTCTGCATTTCTCTCCCAGTAGAGTACTAGAGTAGATTTTTACCCCACCAGGACATCACACAAGCGATAAACACCCGATGACACAGAGTGCCACTATGTGGATGAGGATCACCGTGGAGAGGTCCCAGAAACCGCGTTTTTCAATTAGACCATTTTTATGGTCGGGTTATATTGCGGCCCCTGGCAAGAGCCAGGGTGAGGCTTCAAAATAGAGAAAAAAGTGCATCTCTCAAGGAGAGGACGGTCTTTCCCAGTGGAACCTATGCGATTTTATAGACCGTGCCACCCCTCCCCGGAGCACACACAATTTTGGCGCTTTCTTAATATCCTACCACTAAACAGGGGAAATCCACAGGTCACGGGACAGTCTAATATTTCAGGCGGTGGTAGATATGCTGCATGCCGTCGTAAAACCTAGGCTGCACTCTCTGTGGGACTTAGGTGGGTTGGGGTTAGGGCAAGTTCTAAACGTTTTGGGGTCGTTAAATGCATCAGACCGACTGGAAAACCCAGTACTACCACCCTCTAAAATTGTGGACTGTCCTGTGTCGTCATCTGGGGGTAGGATATTACGAAAGAACCAAAATCGTTAATGCACAAAGACCATTAAATCTATCGCAGTTAGTCTCAAGAGCTGTAGATGCACCTTATCCGAAATGTAAGTCGTGGCACAAACCCACGCCACTCTCGTGCAGCGCTGTCCAAAGCTGTTGTCCCCAACACCAGGATTATTAGCCGCGCACATTGGGAAAGACTGGGTTAGATTAGTATTTTTAATAACCAGTGGTGGATGTCTTGCAGGCAGCATTGAGTGGAGAATGAGAAGCAACAACGAAATTCATAATCTGTTCAGATCACCACTGATAACTGAAATCATGAGAGCTAATAGACTGAAATGGTCGGGACATATTGAAAGAATTGCAGATGACAGAGAAGTAAAAACTGTACACGGGGGAGATGAATGGTCGTAGACCACGAGGCAGACCGAGAAGATGATGGAGAGATGATATCCAGACAGACCTGCAAACACTTGGTGTCATCAACTGGAAAGAGAAGGCCAACCAGAGGGATGAATGGAGGTGTGTGATATCTGCAGCAATGAACCTCAAGGGCTCGGAATGCTGAGGAAGAAAAAGAAGAGGTGAATGTCGTAAACATTACGTCGACTGCCATTATTGTTCATGGTACCTTGGTCAGACTGGGTCGTCCTGGGAGCTAAGGTCGTTTTTTTAAGGACGAGAAACCGAGCAAACACAAACACGCGCGCGTAGGCACCCACCAGCTGATTAAGAGGAATAATTCATTCTTGTGTTGTATCCCATCTTTCTCCGAAGAAAGACTGGCCATCTATCGACGAGGTTGCATAATGTACGACCTCTTATCTCCTGCGACGAAACACACACACAAAATATCAAATAAAAAAATAAACACGGGTTTTCTATGCCTGCGAATTCGACTAAAGTCTAATCAATGACAAGACCTTGGCTGCAGCAGCAGTCATGTAATACCATGCCACTCACAAGTGGGATTATTGGGTCGAATAACAAAGGGCATTGAATATGAGAAATGTAGAGTGACACTTTGACTCGTGTCGTTTCGCCTGGTATTTGAAGCCGACTCATAAGAAATGTAATTACCGTTTTATCTCCGCTTCTCCCCCATCTTCTTCGTCTCCTTCGTCTTTTGTTATTTTTCGCCTTTTCCTTTTTTTTTCCTTCCTTCCTTTTTTTTTTTTTTTTTTTGTGTGTCTGCTTCTTCGTCATTATCTTCTTCTCTTTTTTCTTGTTATATTCGTCTTCTTCAGCTTATCTTCTTCTTTTTCTTTTTCTGCTTACCCATCCTTCTCTTCTACTACTTTCTCATTCGCTGCTCATGTTGTCAGTAACCTTGTATCTCGTTTACTATCACTCATTTCCGAAAAAAAAACTTTCCTTCATGCCACGATGCCAGATTGTTCCCCCTCCAATATCCCCCCCCCCCCCCCCCCCCCCAAAAAAATCCGACTGTCTCCACCAAGTTCCAGAGAGTCCTCTGTGTGAGCTTATTTCTATAAAGAAATGTCATATACGCTTTTCAACTGTCTATTGTGTCAACGTTATTCGTATGCAAAAGTACATTTCGACCATTCAACGCACTATCTGCTGATTATCATTGATTTACTTCCATATATCAATCACTGTTTGCTAAGCATAGCTCTCATGAATTCTTTTTTTTTTTTTTTTTTTTCAAATCTCATTTTCAAATATATAGTTTGCCTTGAAATGCTGAACGTAGAATTTGTTCGAAAACCCACAAATAGCCACCAAATGTTGGGCGTGGTTTGCAATGTCCATTAAAGGATAGGTTGGTAACTTTTTTAAATTTCTTCTTCTTCTTCTTCTTCTTCTTCTTCTTCTTCTTCTTCTTCTTCTTCTTCTTCTTCTTCTTCTTCTTCTTCTTCTTCTTCTTTTCTTCTTCTTCTTCAGCATTCCGAGCTCTTTAGGTTCATAGCTGCCAGTGATCAGCCGCCTCCATTCCTCTGTATAACTTGCCTTTTCTTTCCAGTTGGTGACTTCAAGTGTTTGCACGTATGGGTGGATGTTATCAGAAATTTCATATCAGTTATGAAAATACACTGATGTTTATTTGTGAAGGGAAACGAAGAGTTGTCTGCTCCTGTTCTGTGTTGGTTATGTTCAGACGAACGGAATCCGGGGCTGTCTGAAAAGGATGGCATGACTGACATATTTCCTTCCTTTTTGTTTACATGGAGATCGTCACTGAAGTACAACTCTGTAAACAAACTTCCCACTTGATGGCAAAGGAAATATGAACCCATGACTTTTATTTCTTTTGTGCACAAGTTAGCTCGGTGGCTTCTTGTTTTAATTCTTATGAAACGTTAACGGTTTCCTCCGATGACATTCTCTGACTTGTATTTTGTTTCATCTTCTTTAGATTATGCTCTTGATATTCTCAGAATTCTGTTTTAAAACAAACACGATGTAAGAGAAAGGGGAAAGTTCGAAGAATGTCAAACAATCATAACTTCTTCGGGCTGTTTGTAAGAAGGTTCCTCCAGTTTGGTGTGAAACAGTACCTGTAGAGTCAGTGGGGGTGTCATGTCCCTAATCCCCGCAGACGGCACCACAAGAGTAATTTATTTTCTTGCACACGTGCACATTTTACTACTCAAAAGTAGGGTAGGTAATCTTGGATTATTTTCATTTTCAGTATCGTTCTATCTTTCCTACGTCGATGTATAACTGAGAATTTTCATTAATTTGGTTATAGTTATCGAGTTATTGGACTTTTAGTGAGCAGATATCGGTGACTGTGACTCTGTACTCCTCTCTGGTTATAGTTATCGGACATAAAGTGACCAGACATCAGTGACTGTGACTCGGCACTCTTCTCTGGTTATAGTTATCGGACATAAAGTGACCAGACATCAGTGACTGTGACTCGGCACTCCTCTCTAGTTATAGTTATCGGACATAAAGTGACCATCAGCGACTGTGACTCGGCACTCCTCTCTAGTTATAGTTATCGGACATAAAGTGACCATCAGCGACTGTGACTCGGCACTCCTCTCTGGTTATAGTTATCGGACATAAAGTGACCAGACATCAGCGACCATGACTCTGCACTCCTCTCTAGTTATAGTTATCGGACATAAAGTGACCAGACATCAGCGACCATAACTCTGCACTCCTCTCTGGTTTTAGTTATTATTATCTATTAGCTATTCAATTTAAGCTTTCCTTGTGCATCTTTCTCTGTCTTCCTTAGGTCTCTTGTCTCTATCTTCCTTAGGTCTCTTGCATAATATCCTCCAACTCACCACATAAGGCTAATCCCTCTCCTTTTGATATGTCCTAGAAATTCTATTGTGTTTCAACCTTGTGATGGCTGGTCATGAATGAATAGACAACACTACAGGTAAATTAAAATTTAGTCCTGTAAAACCGAGATATACAATTCCTAAATTTACAGTTGACGAACTTGAAGATGCTTGAAGAGATACGAAGAAATTGGCCCTCTTTGTGTTTGTACACTTTACAAAGCTGCTCTGATAATTAGGTTGGGTGAGTGTGTTATTTAAATACGCTCGAGATCTTCCATTCAGATGTCAGTGAATGTGACACGCCGCTGTTGATCACTAATTACAAACATCCGGTGTCTTGTTTAAATATGCTCCCGCAAGCCTGGACACAACAAAGAAGAAATAATTGTGTCCGTATTTTGATGAGCAAACTTCTACTAGGGTATATGGACTTATTAACCTCCATACATTTAATATGGGGCTGCATTGTCTCCAGGCATGGCGTGCGCCTCGAGAGAAGGAGGTCCCAGGCTCCAGCTTCCGTGAAGGCTAGGATTTGTTCACGTGAACTTCTAGTAATTTCCCCTGGTCTCTGTGTAGTAAGTTCGGATGCCCGTGTGTACTGTTGCGCTCGTAAAAAAAATCCCTTGGCAGTTGAAAATCGAAAAGAGTAGCCTAACGGCGCTAAATGGCAAATTTTTCAGGAGGCGGTCACTTGACTGGAAGAAAATTTCTTCTGTCTGTCACTGAAATGGGAGCCGCTTTCGCCGCCTTGCGTCTAGACAGTTGCCTGCAGATCCAAAGATATGGGTTCAAATTCGAACGGAACCGAACTTGATCTCTTCAAGAATGACCTTCGCTCCCAGGTGGTCCCAGCCTTCAAATAGGTACTAGTTAAAGTCCTAAGATAGAGGTGCGGTCAGTGAATCTACTCTATTCCCCCCCCCCCCACCCCCCTTTACAAAGTGGCTCCCGGAACCCACACGGGGAACGACAACATTCTCATAAAGTAAGTTTCTCAGTAATTTCTCAGTAATTGTGTTGTCACCTTTCCGTCTTTACAGACGATAGTAATTCCTTTTTGGTCTCTGGGTAGTGAGATCGGACGCCCGTGTGCATTATTGCGCACGTA
The DNA here is from genome assembly GCA_905116865.2 of Candidula unifasciata. Lineage (NCBI taxonomy): Eukaryota > Metazoa > Mollusca > Gastropoda > Stylommatophora > Geomitridae > Candidula > Candidula unifasciata. The sequence goes on along the minus strand of CAJHNH020006667.1, from coordinate 1,361,676 downwards.
AATAAATATGTTGGCAGTTAAAAGTCGAAAAGAGTAGCCTAACGGCTCTACCCGGGCAAAATTTGAGTTTTAATTATACCAAAAGTATTTTCAGGATCCTCACCGGTGCTACAGAGCATGTGTACTTTGCTGAGCTTCTTCGGACTCAGACTTGAGATAGAAGAAGAACGGAGCACTTATGGGTTGTACCATCCGTTGTTCAAACTTGAGACATCAGACGGTAGAGCTCCATTGTGTTTCAGGGAGGCACTGAGGTCACAGCCTATAGCGGTGGCGAGGGTGACCAGCAAGACTAGCTGGCGGTAAAAAGAATCTTCCACAAGCTTCCATCACATATATTTAACATATTTCTCTTTAGACTCACAGCCCGTAACCTGTCCTTTTCTTCTTTGCCTCGATTTCCTTCCCAATTTTCCCCTTCCGTGGCATCCATTTCCCATGAATCAAGCACAATATATACACGGTGTCCGTAGTGTCATGGTGCACCACGAAGCGCCACCACATGGGAATGTGCACCACAAAGCGCCACCACATGGGAATGTGCACCACAAAGCGCCACCACATGGGAATGTGCACCACAAAGCGCCACCACATGGGAATCTGCACCACAAAGCGCCACCACATGGGAATGTGCACCACGAAGCGCGACCACATAGGAATGTGCACCACGAAGCGCTATCACATGGGAATGTGCACCACGAAGCGTTATCCCATGGGAATGTGCACCACGACTTTATACATTCAAAAAAGTCGGGAGATGTGCCCCAGTGTCATTGCACACTGTTATAAACCATAAGTGCTCTGCCACTAGTACGAACAGCTGATAAGAAATCGTCCGCCTGTGTCGTCGTCCACACGAAATTCAGTAGCTACAGCAACGTTCCTCCATTTACCCCCGAATGTTAACTCTGGTACCAATTTCCTAGAGGCTGGGTGAACCCCGGGAACCAGCTGGTTTCGAACACCGACCGTGGGCTGCAGCTAGTCTCAGTTGGATTTGAAAGCGAGTTTGCTATCGACTACGCTAACGCTGCCCCATTGACTTTACGGACACGGTATGTATATTTCGTGTCCTTTCTTTGTGTTCACCGGCTGTAAACTGCAGCAGAAAGTTCTGGTTGTTTGTCAACCTCTGGACTTGACTTTAGCCATGTTACAGAAATTGAGCGTCGCGTGCACATCCGTTTACCAGATCCGGCTTAATTGTATGCAGATTGTTGGTTCTTTGACTCTCAGAAAGCTCTCAGTTAGTCGACTTTTACGACATGCTTGTTGGGAAGCCAGTGGATTTGTTCTTGTTATTCCCCACGATGGGGCCCGGAAACCCACACGGAAAGCTCATGTCTTTTAATTATCGTCGTCATAACAACTACATTTAAAATAAATGAAACGTGCAAGCTAGTAAATTGAAAGAGAAGTTTTAATATATTGTTAACAGGGGACGCCAACATGGAGAAAACACTGTTAGGGGAAGAAAAGAAGGTGGGGGGGGGGGGTCATTATATTCTGGGCAAAACGATTGAAGGCTCAAGGGAGCTAATCCTAATTTAGTTACGCTTATTCACAGTGTGGGCTTCCAAAGCTCCATTGGGGCGGGGGGGGGGGGGGGGGGGGGGGGGGGGGGGGGGGGGCACACCATTTGTTAACTTGTTAAGGACCATAGGTGTATCGGCAATAAAAACAAAGATTATTTTTTTTTCCGTATACCGTAAATAATGCAAGATAAGAACACTTCAGTTGATTTCATTATGTTTCTTTTCGTACAAGGACATGATTATTAACAGGGTGCATTTCATCCGTTTACGCTAAGCGTTTACTGAGTTTAATATTTTTTAAGTTGAGGACGACTCTTGGAGCGCATTTAAGATATAACACTAATAATATTTGCCATGCTATTATCATTTAGTACTACGATGACCTAAACATTCACAGGGAGTACGAGAGAGAGAGAGAGAGAGAGAGAGAGAGAGAGAGAGAGAGGGGGACAAGGTAAAAAAAATGATGGAGTAAAAGGATGGGAAAACGGTGATAAATTTTTAAAATGCGAGACTGTTGCTGATACGTTGTGTTGTGGTGTACAGCTAATTGTGCGACTGTTGCTGATACGTTGTGTTGTGGTGTACAGCTAATTGTGCGACATCTGTACCTTTCAGCCCAGCACAACCGCTTTCAGCGAACCCTTTATTTGTCTCCCTCCCCCCGCCACACCCCATTTTCCTCAATGAAACCCCCTTTCCTCCTGCTCCTCCCCCACACCCACCACCTCCTTTCAGATCCCACACGGGGTTGAGTTGAAGCCCGGGTTTAAACAATTTGGGCTCGTTTGTATCTCTTTAAACAAAGAACATCAATTCTCAGGATTTACACAGTCAGGGGTCGACACGTTTCATAAGTGTATCATTGATGTCATCTTCTGCTGATGAACGATAGAACACCGACAGCAAAACAGCTGAAGTTATCTGGTCATCGCAAGTACTTCTGCACCCCCCTTCCCCCTTTTTTTTTTTCCTCCTTCCTTTTCCCTGCCCCCAGAGAAATAAGTTTTGCCCTCAAGTAACTTGACATTTTAACTCGGAAGAGACAAAGATCAAACCAACTGGCTAGATCTTCCAGCAGATGTAATTAGGAAATCAGTATCCATTAAAGATTAGCAACACTAAGTACTTAGTTCTTTCTTAGAGAACGTGCAGAAGATGATACAAATATGTGTTGAGAAACACAGCCATCAGATAATATGAAGGACTGGAGAACTGTTGTTTTCAGTGTCTACTTTAAAGCCGACAAATGAAGGTGGGGGGGGGGGGGGGGGGGGAGAAGAAGACCATATAGTGGATGTGGTGGCGGCATTATGGCGGCTGTAGCAGCATTTTTTATAGGGATTCTTCGTTTGCTCTATCTTCACTTGCTGTAAATTCTGGTGGAAAGTTTTGGTTGTTCTTAATTTTTGGACTTTGGGATTGTTACAGTACAAGTTTTGCTTTTGCAACATGCTTGTTGGGACAATAGGTTTTCTCCTGTCTCCCCTAATGTGGCCCCGAAACCCACACGGCGAGGTTATTTTAAAAACTTTAGTAATTGTTTCCTGTGTGTGTTCTCTTTTATCTATCTGTCATGCTTGTTGCTTCATGTCCGTCATATTTTTGACACGCGCAGAAACAGCCATCTCATAGACTCAATTAGTGGCATATTAAAGAAAGCACTGTTGCTGGTGGTAATTTTAATATACTGTAAAATTGTGATTCTCCTCTTTTTCGTTCACCGGCTGTGAATTCCTGCGGAAGCTCCCGGTTAATCGTTCCCTTGAACTTTTGGCTTTTACCTGGACTTGAGTTTTGCGTGTTAGTTAGTTAGTCTTTCCTCTTGTGTCGAGTGCGGCACATAGGGCAGAGGTCGTGACTCTCCATGCACGGCGGTCCGTTGCAATCCGTTGTAGGTCTTGGATGTTTGAGTGGCCCATGAGCGAGCCTTCCCTGATGATAGTTCTACATAGGGTGTCCCTTGGTCTTCCACGAGATCTTTTCCCCTGTGGTGTCCAAATGAGGGCTTGGTAAGGAAGTCTTGATTTATCCATTCTAAGGACGTGGCCGACATAGTTCCAGCGGCGTTTTCGTATAAAATTAGACACATACTCTTGCCTGGATTCTTGCCTTATTTGTGTATAGGTTCGGAAATCTGACCATTTGAAATTTAGTATTCTTCTAAGGCATTTATTTTCAAAACTGTCTAATTTTGTGTCTAGAGTTTTCGTTGATTTCCAACTCTCGCATCCATACAGTTTTGCGTGTACAATCGTTTTATTGGTTTTTGCCGTTCCCTGCCTCACGGGCAGATGTACTCCGACTTCGAGGGAAGACGTCGAGCCTATTTCTAGGATGATTGTGGCCATTGTTTTGTGTGGGTCGAGATGTTACCTTATTTGAATGGTGTTATCTTTGTCCCTTTCTCCACAGGTGTTACCCCGGAGTACCCCATTTGGGGCAGCCCTGTGTGGAACGGTTAGCCCTCAAGGGAAGGCAGGTGCAGATCATGGGCATTCCCCGCCATCCAAGGATGCTTTCATAAATGCAGAGCCGGCACATAACGCTCTGGTTCTGGGCTTACCCAAGGAATCGTCATGTCCTGCACATAACTGCTTAACCTCACAACCCTATTAGGCTTCCCGCTTGACTCTGGCTGCGCCCTCCGGATATCAGCGAGGAGCAGCCCGTGGGTTGTGGGCTTTTGTGACCACACGAATAGGTACGGTCTTTTTCATCGCACGATTGTCATCTTTAGTGTACTGTTAGCACGGCGCCACCCACAGGAGATGATACTCGTCTGTCTGTGCTGCGGGTAAATCTCTAGGTCAAGGCTTGAACCCCAAAAACATTTAACCGAGGGTTGTCATTTTATTTGTACGTTTGGCAAGCACTTTATTCATGTTCCCAACGAGTTTTGATAAAGCTTTTTCACCCATGCGTTTGGGGGCGGGCTGATGAGAGCCACAAGGACACTACACCTCTGGAGCCGCCAACTCCGAGATCCCCTGACAGCTCTGTTAATGCTCATTTGAGACATTATACATGGCGCACGACGAGGACGTGCTGTAGGAGTCTTGCGTGAGGTTCCGTACAACCAGAACAGTGCAGGACTGGCGCCCGAATGACGTACGGAGTAACTCCTTATACACATCACGTTGGACTTAACTTCACCTCACGCCTGTGACAGAAATCACCACGCCACTAAAATTGTGATCAAGTGTCAACGTCCAGACCAGGGCTGCGAGAGAAAACCGAATTAACTGATAAAATAAATCTCTTTCTACAAATGTATACAGTAACGTGATTTCACTGCTGGCTTGGGAGAAAAATGAAAGTAACATCTTTTTTAATTAGATATGCAGAAACCATGAGATGTTAACCCTTTGGCTCGGTACTATGGATATCGCAACCCTTCGGCCTTGATTCCATCATAGATACCGTAAATCTGGGAGAAATATATCGTATCTCACAGTAGTCTTTGCAAAGTCACCAATTTCGCCTTGTTCCAGTCCGAGAACATCCGGTAATACATGCAGCAGGAGCAGATCAACCCTGAGCTTCATGAACTCAGGTGGGCCCACTGTGAAAATGTCTAGGAGCTCGTGGGCCGAAACATTTGCGGATGAGAGGTTACTTCTACTGACGACTTGTAGACTCCTGCTGTACATGCTCCCCTGTGGAGTTTCTTCATATATATATATATATATATATATATATATATTATATATATATATATATATATATATATATATATATTATATATATATAGATATATATATATATATATATATATATATATATATATATATATATATATTATATATATGAAGAAACTCCACAGGGGAGCATGTACAGCAGGAGTCTACCAGTCGTCAGTATATATATATATACATATAATTAACAGATAATGTATTCATCGGCTCTCCTAGAAAGAAGTAGAAAGATAGAAGGACACACTAGACAACATAAAAATCGAAAGCAATAATTACTGTGCCGGGAATTTAACCCGACACCTCCCTCAAACCATTAAAATGGCAGCATAGGTTACAGAGATTTACATAAACCAAAATGTGGTTACTTGTTGAATAAGAAAGACAGCGTGTTATTATTTCTGATTATATACCGCACAACGCTAATGAATACGTTGAGAGGGAAATCTGAGCGCCTATGGATGTGTCCGGAGTGCTGTGAAGATAATCTAACTTATAACGCGTACCTCGTATTTTTATTTGATTTTAATGTCTACTTTATATTGTTATTTCAAATCGGACAACATTAGACTGCAGCACTAATAATAAAGAAAACCTTTACTTCGCATTTTGCGTATACAATGTAGGTGTTGTCGCCCCCACTCCCTTTCCACACCCCAGCACCCACCACCCACCCCCACCCCCCCCCCCCCCCCATTTCATTCATTTGTTCCTGTGTCAGTTTTCTCAAATGAGCTTCTAGTGTTCGTTTGATTTGTCTTCCACCTCTTGAATTTCTGTTTTATGGCTGCCGGCTTCTCGTAGGGTCAATGATCCTGCAGGGTCACGTCTGCCAGATTGAATGCTTTTGCAGATTGGGGAAGAAGGATACACGCGTTCTGGAGGTAAAGGATACGATTGAAGTTGAAGACCGTTTTTTTTTTCAATGGTGGAAAACTCAGAGCATCTCTCTCTCTTTCTCTCTCGCTCTCTCTCTCTCCCTATCTTTCTCTCTCTCTCTCTTTCTCCCTCTCTCTCTTTCTCTCTCTCTCCCCCCCCTCTCTCTCTCTTTCTCTCTTTCTCCCTCTCTCTCTCACTCTCTCTCTCCCTCTCTCTCCTTCTCTCTCTCCCTCTCTCTCTCTCTCTCTCTCTCTCTCTTTCTCCCTCTCTTTCTCCCTCTCTCTTTCTCTCTCTCTCTCTCTCTCTCTCTCTCTCTCTTTCCCTCTCTCTCTCAAAACATATTCACTGCTTAATTTTTTTTAAAGCTTCAATAAACACATGTTATTATTTCATCTCTGTGAAAAACATCAAACATGTAAAGAGGAACACCATACTTTGCCCCAGGTCTGGACAGAGCAGAACAGGCTCAGTAAATACGAGCTGGGACTTCGCAACACGAATCTGCACTTACGGTCTTCGTGGAGTTCTGAAGGTCGTGGGTTTGTTGTACGGCTGCGTTGTTCGGTTCACGGCTGCAGTATTTACGGAGATCTCTAGGGTTCGTCGTCGGAACTATGAAGTTCGTGCTTGGTGCGATTCGCTTCGTAGGCGGTTACCATTACTATAGAGAGAGACCGAGCAATAAGGGATAAAACCTGATGTAATCAAGTTGATGCTCCTGACTTTCACTTGTTAACTTTCTGCATTTGTGGATTCAGCAAACTTACTTTTGAACTCCTAAATTCCCTGGTGATTTTGAATTAACTATGTTTTCGCTAACGTTTTTGTAACCTAGAGAAGCAAGCTTTTAGTCTCAAAGAGCTGGGTGGGGGGCGGGGGGGGGGTATCTTTGGTAGAGAAGATATACTAGCAACAGCCAGAAAATAAGGGGTTAACATAACAGAAGAATGGGATAGAAAAGGTAAATAAATGTGTACCACACATAGTGTAACCTATTAACGTATGAAGATGTCTGAAGATGTCTGAGTCATAGAACCATGTGTAACTTCCTAACGTCGGGCGACGGATATCACGGGGTGAAACGGATGAACCGGGTATCTAGGATTTTATGTTGTAGGATTGACATCCGCATAATGGCATCTTGAGTCAGTAACGGGTGGGGGGGGGGGCTAGTCTTTGAGCCTGAGGATTTAGGACCGCGTGACTAGTGCTGTCGCCACAGACTGTGCATGGTTTTTTTCCTCCCGGACTAAAAAAAAAAATCATTAACATTGAGGAACAGCTAGAACCCATGTCTCCCGCGAGCTCAGCATGCTAACTGTTTGGGCCAGTTGCTCCTCTTTCGGTGGACATAAAACCTTTAAATGTGTGATCCAAGAGGAAGAATTAAAAACACATTCAAATAGCTAGAGTACATACAGGCTTGTGGCTTAGAGGCTAGTGAATGCGTGTAACAATTGGATGACTCTCGAGTACTATGGTTTGCTCTCTGCCATAGTACTAAGATACATGACCAACTAGGCACTCCAAAAAAAGGTGTCTTTATTTGCCATGTCTGTCATACAGCTTGAAATCAACAATTATGGATTACGGACTGAATGAATCTCAAACCATTGAAATGGCACCACAGGTTACAGAAATTTACATGAACCAAAATTTCGTTTGCAGTTTTAAAACCGCTCTCATCGGTTCTGGATAGTAATAGGAGCGTCGCACGATGGAGGAGATTGGACCTCGCCATATGATATTCCAAAATACAGCTGTGGGTATAATCTTCATCGTCAAGATGGCGTATATTTATTTTCCAAATTGCAAAAAGAAGTAAATCTAAATTATTAGCAGTTCCTGCCTTCTTCTTTTCTTGAACTTCTTCTTTCTTCCTTCCAGTTTTCTCTTCCCCTTTATCTTCCTCATCCTCCTCTCTGTATCTTGCTCATCCTTCCTCTTCCTTCTATCATCAGAATCAAGTCTGTGTAAGGAATTTAACCTGACAGTTAAACACGAACAGTAGTTATCAGGTGTGGCGCCACCAATAAATCTTGGGGTGGGGAGGGGGAGGGTTGAGTCGGCCTCGGTTTCCTTATAATTTTATAGGGGCGGGGATCAAATGACTGAAGCCTTGTTTGAGTTCGCAAAAATAATAATTGTTATTATGTGTATGTTGAATTGCAAGTAAATGTAATAATACATTTGAAATAATAATTAAATTCAGAACACAAATTCTTTTTTTTTTAAACAGAACGCTTTTACGTGATTGTGTGTGTGTGGGGGGGGGGGGGGGGGGCACTTAAAACCCCTTACAGATTTTCTAGGGAGTGGGATCTCAGACTGCGTAAGAATTATTGTTGGGCGAGGGGGAGGGGGGGGGGACTAGCTTGCCAAGACCGCCCAGGTTCAGCGCCTATGATAGTTACGTGCAGCAACACAGTGTTACTATTTTCTGTTGCTGGGTGCTGGTTGTTGGCAGGCCTGACTGTTTGCAGACAGCTGCGGTTGTTACCTGTCTGTTTTGTGTGTAATAGAGACAGTTTTTAGGTCAATGTTTGTCAGCTGGCGGCTGTGACATGGCAACGTCAAGTCTGGTTATGATGCTTTCGGAATTGTCTGTTTGTCCGTCTGTTCGTTCGCCCCTCCCTCTGCTTGTTTGTCTTTCGTTTTATTCGTTCTGTTTTTCTTTGTCTCCGCCTTGCTTTCACTTACATATAGCCCGACAGTTAAAAAACGATACTGATTTTATTATGACCAAAACTAAAACGCCATCCGTGAAACAAAAGCACGTCATCCAAACAGCCGTCAATCATATATCTATGATCTGACAAAACTATACGCTACTCCGTGTGGGTTTCGGGACTCTATTATATGGGGAAAAATAACAGACCCAGTGCCTACCCAAAAGCCTGTCGTAAGAGTCTACTAATTGGAAGTTTCCTTCGAAGTCGGACTGCCTCTGCCGGAGAGGCAGGGAACCAGCAGTCTTCATACAAATGAGTCAAATGTAAACGTAACATTCAGGTTCTGGAACAGGACTGCATTCCAAAAGTGGATGAACAACCAGAACAAACCAGAGTTTACAGCTGGTGAACACGAAGAATAAGAAATATACGCCGCCTGGTCAGTAAAGAAGTAACCGACAATTTTGTTTAGCTATCGATAATTTCGTTGTTATGTATGCAGCAGGAAACCAAGGTAAACATTAATTCGGTGTCATATTCAGAACAGTGGTTCTGAGACAGTTAAATTGACGATGTAAGGATCAGTGTTAATCAAATTCAACATCCTAGTCACCGGCCATTATCCTCACAGTCAGACCCCGGTCTTCACGTATCCCGTCTCTGACTTTGGCTATGAATTTGTCATTATAAACAGACCCGGCTTCATCTTTAATCTTTGCTACCCTAGATTTGAATCGTGAATACCTCCTGATAGGTGGGGGGAGGGGCGGGGGGCGGGGACACATATATTCTTTAAAAAAAAAAAAGAAATCATCCCTTCAGTCTCAAGAGTACTTTTCCTAGTATGAAATAGAATAAATGTTTACCTTGGCTCCATGCTACATACGTAACGACGCAGCTTTCACTAGCTAAACAAAATGGCTGGTTACTTTTCGTCTGGTGACCTGGCGGCGTTACAATCTTTTCCAAGTCATAAATGAACGGTGCCTGTTTATGTGACTTGCTTTGCTTCGTGTGTGGTGTTTTGGTTTTTGTCCGTAATAAAATCAGTCTTTATATTTATTTGTCAGACGTATTTTGATGTGTTGTGTCTATGTTTTTATTTACGTACGACATAAGAGTATTCCCAAACGTACGTACACTCACATGCATACATACACACTGACCGATAGATTACTGACTGACTATCTGGCTACAAAAACTAACAACCTTACTGACAATCCGACTGACTTACCACATCCTGACTGACACACTACTGCTGATTAAAACACATCCTAACTGACTGACAGATCATCTGACTAACTTACCACATCCTGACTGACACACTACTGCTGACTAATACACGTCCTATGTTACGACGTGGTCAAACCGTTTGCCTCGCTATCTGAGGGTTATGGATTCGTTTCACGGCTGCGTCGTTCAGTTTACAAGTGCAGTGTTGCCACAGATCCATGGAGAGTCGCCGAAGCTACGAAGTTCGTGCTTGGTTACTCTAGGAGAGCGGCTAGCTGTTCTGCTGAGAGAGGCCAGACCATTTTGGTTAACATTATATGTAGTGTCCATAATTTTGACTTAATCGACAGACACTGACTGAAACACGTTCTCACTTTTAGATTTAGTTTGTTTAAAGTACACAAGTACAAGAGAGTCGCCATGGTGTAGCGGCTAGACGCTCGAATGCGGATCCGAAATCCCTGGGTTCGGGTCCTGACGGTGCCAGACGTTTTCCAAAAATGACCTTGGCTCACAGGTCAACCCGGCCTTGAGTGCGTACCAGCCGCAGTTCTGGGAAATAAAGGCGACCGGTGTAATGCTGAACACATCACCCACCAAATGCCGATTGGTCTATAAAACATAGGTCTAGCCCTATGTGCCCAATACGCTTAAAGACATGATATTTTATTTATTTAACACTAGTACAAATGGCTTAGATGTTGCGAGTTCGACTCGCAATTCCAAGGTACCGCGATCGAAACCCACTGCTGGCTGCGTTAGGTTGATCAAGGTAGGGGGCGTTGCAGGTTGACCCAGCCTAAAATGGGTACCAGGATGTATGTCCTGGGAAAGTAAAAACGGCCGGTGTAATACTGACCATATTACCCACCTAGTGCTGATTGGTCTGTAAAAATATGGGTGCTATTCCCACTAACCATCAGTATTTCCAAAACTAAAACCATGGTGATCTCAAGAGAGGAGAAGAAACACCAGATCATGATGGGACATTATGCATTGGAGCAGGTTAACCAGTTCAAAACCTTGGAGTTGTATTTGACCGAAACGGAGGCATTATGACTGAGCTGGCTACATGAAAAGCAGCTGCTGAGACACTCTTCCAGGCCATAAACCGAGGGTTTCTTAGCAAAAGATAAATTGGCAGGAGGACGAAAATGGCTGTTTACCGCTCTACCTATGTACCAGTCCTTACCCAAGGGCGTAAGTCATGGGCAATGACAACAGCTCACAAAAGCCAGCTGCAGACCTCGGAAATGAGATATCTGAGAAAGGTGGTCCAAGTGACAAGAAGGGACACAGTCCGCAATCAGACAATACGTCAGGATCTTGATGCGCCTAAAGACGTGAAACCTATCTGTCTACTTTTACCCCACCAGGACATCACACAAGTGATAAACTCCCTATGACACAAAGAGCCACCATGTGGATGAGGATCACCCGTGGAGAGGTCCCAGAAACCGCGTTTAGCCATTAGCCATAAATACGGCGGGCTAAATTGCGGCCCCTGGCAAGAGCCAGAGAAGGGCTTTAAATAATGAAAAATTGCATCCCAAAAAGGGACGATAAGGTATTGATGTGAAAAGGGATCTTTATTTACTTGTACACAAGTACAAATGGCAAACCGACACGTTTAATAGAGAACTGATAGTACGAGTGAAAACCTGACAACAAACGACGAGCAAACATCAAGTACATGCCGATCTTGGCCCAGATGTATCTCACTCACTCTTGCTTGCCCTGTCAGATACCACCACTAGTTTTATGGCGATAATATGTCTCTCTTTACCCGCCTTACCCAAATTGTCTTGATCGGTTGCGCGGCTTTTTGATTGTACCGAGGCCTTGTCCACTCTCCAGTTTTGTTGAACCGTTGCTATCGGATCTTTCATCGCCTTTGTACGACATTCCAACTGTTATTTTGAGCGCGAACTCTTCTGTTGTCTCTTATCTGATGAAACTTTGAGATTTGTCATGTATCTCTTATAATTCTGTCTCTCGGGGCAATTTTTCTCTTGAAATGCTGACTTTATCGTCTGGGCGAGTCTGTGAAGTCGACATATTTGAATTTTCGCTTTGTACCGCCTTGTCCCCCAAGATAATTAAAAATGATAGGGAAAACTTGTGAGTCATCAAAGCACTGCGTTACTTCAAGGTGAAAAGAACGTGATTAATTATTCTGAAATTTGACGGAAGCATATATTTAAATACTGAAGTGACAAATATTAACGTCCGCAGTTTTTTGTCTGGTCATATTTCGCAGTGCATTCTACAGACATAACATACATTATTACATCAACACAAATATCATTGGCGGCTCTTTTCTTTTAGTTTACCCCAGCTGGTGAAATCTGAGACCTCGTGGGGAGTTCCCGTGAAAATCCTTATAGTTTAAGGGTGTTAGGGTGGGAAATTAACGCCTACTAACACTAACTCTCCCCCACGCATAATAATGGACTTTCCCGGAAACTCCTTGTGAAGTCTCGGAGTCGCCGAGATGTGGTGAAATAACAGAAAAGTACCTAAGTAGCTAGGCGTGCATGTAACGGCTGTAATCGAAGCTTACACTTTCCTCTGCCTAAGAAAAACTGCATTATTTTACTATTTATTATTACTGTTTACTATTTATTACTAATACGCCACTCGGTTTACCTCTCAAACGTAGCGAAAAGAACGCATGCTGACGCCACTCATACAGAAACTGTAACATGTAAAAGATACAAGTTGCCAGTACTACGATGTTAGCAGTGCACGCATACACTCAACAGCAAAGCGACGATAAGGAAATTATCACGTGATAGCTTCTCCAGTTTAATCCTTAAAGCTTGGATATGCAAACTGGTCACGCATGGCCAGAAACAAATATAATGAACCACTAAAAATCCTGGTTTTGACCTTCAGCCAATGAGAGAATGGAGGAATCTACCAACCTCAGGATCGCGGAAAGCATGTTTCAAAAGAAGTGAGAAGTGAATTCCAAACAGGGTAGGAGCAAGTACACATCCCTGCTTCTCTCCATTGTTGATTCCAAATCCTTACAATGCTACACCATCAACGTTGATTGTACCTTTCATACCTGTGTGGAACGACTCAGTAATGGGATAGGGTGGGTGGACGCTCGCCTGCGGATCGGAAGATCGTGGGTTCGTGTCCTGACGGAGCCAAATTTGTTTTTTTTTTTTTTATAAATAACTTTGGCTCCCAGGTCGACCCAGCCTTCAGTGGGTACCAGGTGCAAGCCTAGGAAGTAAAGGCTGCCGGCGTGATGCTGACCACATCAGCCACCAAATATTGCTCGGTCTATGAAATATAGGTCTAGCCCCTATATGCCCAGTGCGCCTAAAGGAGTGGAATTTATATATATATATGTATGTATGTATGTATGTCGCAAAGGTCTGTTCAACACGTTAAAGAAGACTCGGTGTCCACCTTCACTGGAAGGACTCTTTTCCACCCCTTTAGGCGCACTGGGCATATAGGGGCTAGACCTATATTTTATAGACCGAGCAACATTTGGTGGCTGATGTGGTCAGCATCACGCCGGCAGCCTTTACTTCCTAGGCTTGCACCTGGTACCCAATGAAGGCTGGGTCGACCTGGGAGCCAAAGTTATTTATGAAAAAAAAAAAATATATATATATATATATATATATATATATATATATATATATATATATATATATATATATATATATACATAGAGAGAGAGAGAGAGAGAGAGAGAGAGAGAGAGAGAGAGAGAGAGAGAGAGAGAGAGAGAGAGCGAACTAGCCAGTGTCTAAGCAAAAAAGGGAAACGTCTTTAAATGGAAGATTTCTAAGTACCGGATAAAACGTGTTTGATTAAGCAGAGAAACGTATTTAATTAAATAAGGAGAACGTTAAACAGTAGTTAATTTTTTTTTGTTATTTCACTTTCTTTTCAGATTTGGATCTAAAGCTGTTCCAAGATAGTTCGTCTCACCCGAGCTACTACAGATATCTAACGGTGGATCTTGATTCCAATTTCCTGTTTGTGGGAGCCATGTGAGTATATTTACACACACAGAGTGTGAATGCACACATAGAGAGAGAGTGAACAAGAGAGAGGGAGGGAGACGCAGACGCACACCTCCCTAAAGACGCATTCACTCGCATACAGGGGGAGAGAACAAGTGAGAGGGGGAGACGCACACCTCCCTAAAGACGCATTCACTCGCATACAGGGGGAGAGAACAAGAGAGAGAGGGGGAGACGCACACCTCCCTAAAGACGCATTCACTCGCATACAGGGGGAGAGAACAAGTGAGAGGGGGAGACGCACACCTCCCTAAAGACGCATTCACTCGCATACAGGGGGAGAGAACAAGAGAGAGGGGGAGACGCACACCTCCCTAAAGACGCATTCACTCGCATACAGAGGGAGAGAACATCATCCCTCCCATCCTCTTCGGGCTTCTCTTTTTTTCTGCATCTGCTTCCTCTCCTCCTCCTTTCTTTCTCCTATGCATTCTGCTCTGCCTCCTGCTCCTCCTTTTCCACCTCCTGTTATTCTTTATTGTCATCTTCATATTCTTTCTTCTTTTTTTCTTCTTCCTCTTTTTCTTCTTCTTCCTCATCCTCTTCTGAGTATTAAGATGTTGAGCTCCCATCCCCCCCCCCCCCCCCCAAAAAAAAAAAAAATCAGACGTTTGATTTGCGCCTAACAATATATTGTTTGTTTTAGTATCAAGAAGCCATGAGTTGTTAACCCTATTGTGGATATCGTAACCTTTTGGCCTTAATTCCATTGTAAATACCGTAAATCTGGAAGAAAATGTAGCTTTCCTGCTTACACCCGGGAGTGAACCTGGACCACAAGGAGTTCGTCACCCGGTCTCCGCGCAATCCGGTTTAGCCAACTACGCTAGAGAGCCGGGCGCCTAACGATGTATAAACCAGCCCAGGTTTGACAGCTACATGATTAGAAATTATCGCTTTCATTCTGTCGCTAAGCTAGATGGTGAATACACAAGGGGACGCCTCAGTTGTTTGCACAGATCTGTATCAGACGTGGCATCGTCTTTTTTTATTCCCTGGGCTGTCATACCTTTGAAAAACAAAATAACAAAGAAACGATGAAAACCTTAGACCTGAAGAATCATCAAAGAGAGTAAAATAAGGCAGAATATTTGGTGTAAAGATGAATTACAAGACTCGGGAAATTGCTGAAGAGTTTCGGATCAATCTGTGTAGACATACTCGGAATTAAAGAAACGGACACACAAGACAGAAAGCGGTGGAATTAGGTGAACGGGAAGGGCTGGAATAATAAATCATGATGAAATTAATCAAATCAAATATGCCTGTCCCGTAATTCTTCAAATCACGACTCTTTAAATATTGTGTGATTTTAGTTAAACAGTTAATTAACTTGCTACAATCATTTTTTTTTCTAAGGAGGGGAAGGGGGGGGGGCACCTATACATCTTTCCTGGCGGTTGCATTAAAATAAATTGTGCTATTGGGATGCGTGAGAGGTGCAGCCCTTCGTAATTCTCGACATGCATGGCTGTTTCAACTGGCGGTCCGTAGGCCACATCTTGCCCTCGGAGGCCTAGCAAAGGGCCCGCGGTTTTTGGACTTGGGCTCAGAACTTAGGCCCGTGACGATTCCCATTTTGTTTAAATTTTGGCTTCTGAGTAAACTTATTTAAGTACCCATGCAGCAAACCAGCTCTATCATCCTGCTTTGTTAACTCCAAAGAAAAAGTATCACCAATACGGTTAAATAAAGTATGCTACGTAACCTGCCTGGCCAGAAAAGCCGTTCTCTGTTCGCTTGTCATAACCAAGACCATATTCATCTCACGGGCCATGCTGCTAACGTGACCAAACCGACAACGGCATAATCCGTCAGATGGAGACGGTCTCGTCATAACTATGGTTAGTTGCGTATCCTTTACAGGACGTCGCAGAACCAACCCCAACAGCACCTGGTTGTTGTGTGGTTTCTCTAGGCAAATTTACGTCCAGTAGTTTGCCATTGCTATCTGGATGGTCGGCTTTCTTAATACCACTGTCGAAACCAACGCAAGGCGCATGGCCCGCACCTGGGATCGAACCCGGAATGCCGGCATTACGAAGCGTTTGCATCGACTTAGCCACAGAGCCGACCGTCATAACTATACACCTTCGAAAATCTTTATCATCCCGTGCCAAACCGGTAAGCGCAGGCTGCCTTGTTTGGCCATCTTACACAATCACAGATTAGTTCAGTATTTTTGCCTCGCCCCCAATCCATCTGGCGTGGCCATCCAGGTATTTATCTCTTTGCCTTCCTTTTACTCTTTCCGGTAATCTTTCCACTTGTGACCATGTTCTCGAGTCAATTCCTTTTTATAATATGTCCAAAAATATCGAATGTTTACGTCTGATTGTTTTAATAATTCGAAAATATCAGTATTATTTTTAAAACATTATGTACACACATCAGCCACTACAAATAAAGCATTAATTACTTTTTTGAAGCACCGCGTACACGCCTCAGTCACTACAAGTAAAGCAATAATTACTTTTTTGAAGCACAGCGTACACACATTAGCTACTACAAGTAAAGCATTAATTACTTTTTTGAAGCACAGTGTACACGCATCAGAAACTACACGTAAAGAATTATTTACTTTTTTTTAAAGCACAGCGTACACGCATTAGCCACTACAAGTAAAGCATTATTTACTTTTTTTGATGCACAGTGTACACACATCAGCTGCTACAAATCACATCCGGCTTTAACTTATAGCCTAAAGATGGCCGTGCTACAAATAAAGCATTAATTACTATATTTTAAAGCACAGCCTACACGCATCAGCCACTACAAGTGAAGCATTAATTACTTTTTGAAGCAGTGTACACACGTCAGAAACTAGAAGTAAAGCATTTATTACTTTTTTTTTTTTTTTTTTTGAAGCACAGCATACACGCATTAGCCATTACAAATAAAGCATTAATTACTTTTTTTGAAGCACAGTGTACAGGAGGCAATAATTACGAGTCGGGTAGTCTTTTTGTTTTTTGTTTTGTTTTGGAACAAATCCACATATGGATCTTGACCAGACTCTCCCTATATTTGTTTTCACGGTTTTCTTATTAAAATTCTGAGTGGAAGTTTGATGGCATTGTTTACTGAGGTGATAGTACGTAATTTCTCATATTCAGCTGCTTCTGGTTTCTTGAATAAAGCAAAAAGCGTAGATTTAATCTCATCAGAAGACAAATACGGGGTGTGGCCTGAAAGTAATTGGACAAGCGCTGTAGTTTCGCACATGCACCGTAGGTGAGGAAATCTGTAGCTGGCTGGGGTAGTAGGGGGTGTAAGCTGCGCGTCGCACACAGTTTCAGTTTTTGAGGAGCCGTTGAAGCGTGCGGATCGTGGAATTAGTACATCCCAGTACTAGTGACAGCATACGGCAATGAGTGCTTGCGTTGATCGATGGTGTTTAACTGGCATAGGACCATCAAGAAGGGAAGAGAAGAAGCTGAGGACAAGAGACTTACACAACCAAAACAAAGGGAAATGTGAAACCTGTGCGAGACAGTTTGAACAGTGATCGACGAATGAGCGTGCGATTAATCGCGGAGGAACTAAACGTGTTCAAAAAGCCAGTTTACGCAAAGTTAGTGCAAAAAGTGCTGACAGGCCAAAACAAAGGAAACCATGTGACTATTTCGCAAAAATTGTTGGAACATGTGGCAGCACAGCCAAACTTTCTGTGGAAAGTTTTCACAGGAGATGAATCCTGGATGTCTGAGTACGATCCGGAAACCGAAAGACAAAGCTCCAAATGGCACTGGAAAGGGTCAACCCGTTCCTTTTTTTAACGATGCCTCACTCGTATAGGGATTCACTACTTCCAAGATCCGCAGGCTCGAACTGGAAGTGGACTACTGGGACTGGTTGCAACGCGTAGCTAACAACCCCCACCCCCCCCCCCCCCCCCCATCCCCCACCACCACTACCACGACCTCCCCACCCAGCCACAAATTTCTCCACCCATGGCGCATGCGCCAAACTACAGCGCTTGTCTAATTACTTTCAGGACACACCTTGTATCCCTTGCTGGTAATTTAGTTCATGTTTCTATTCCAAATTCCCCCGGTATTTGTAATCCCTCTGTCGTGATTTCACCTAGTGCAGTCAGGGTTTTTTCACCCTTCCTGTGTGTAATAACATACCATCAGCGAAATATCCTTAAATATTGGCCTCTATGTACTTTCTTCTGCTAATTTTTTTATTTTTTTGTTTCATCAAACAAATCTCATAGGTTTTCATTCAATCTCATTATCAAATTTTTCAATGTAACCTTCTTTTGTTTTTATTTTGAAAAATTTTATATTTAATCTTGTTTCTTTATCTTTTTGTGTGTGCATTTTTTTTTAATTCACTTTTATTGCACTCCTCGTTGAACTTTTTTGTTTTAGTTTCAAGCCTTTGCCTTTTATTTCTTTATTTATCCTATGACATCCTTTTTTTTTCTATCAAACATGTATTTAATGATTTTTTTCTTCTTAGCGTTTTGCTTCTATGTGTTCTTCTGTCTTCTTTCTCAGCTTGTATTATAATGGGGTTTTTTTTTTTTTTTTATATACTTTCCTGTTCATCTGTGTTAGCATTTCGTTTATTACATCGTATGTTTCTCGCACGGCCATCTTGAGATATAAATAGGCCAACTGGGTCAACGGGGATTCCCGTTCTTGTGCAAGAATTGAGTCCTTCTGTGTTAACAGTTTTTATCGAGGAGATGTATACACAAATTAAACTACAGTTTCATTAATTTTCTACGTATTTTATAGAACTATACGTCATTTTTAAGGTAAATAAGTGTGCCGAAAAAATATAACAATAAAGGCTCTTACAGACAAACAAAAATGCCTTTGCTACAGTCAACATGAACATAAACATCAATAACGTTTAGATGAAAACTAAAAGTTGTTCCAGCAAAAGTAAAGAAATATCAGTGCTAACTCCTTGATTCCGAGAGGGTATTGTTGCATCAGAGGAGAGGGGGGGAGGGGTGACATTTGTACTTTATCAAATTTAGCGCATAAAAATACTGCTATGAAACATACACATGTCATACATTACATAAATATAAATGATTGATGGTTATTATTATTATTAGTAGACTACTACAACATATAATTATACTGTTATTTAATAATTAGTAAACAAGCACAATCAGTGTGAAATTGATATGTGCAATACTTTTTTCACCCAGAGTAGTTTTTTTAACAGTACTTATAGCACTACTAAATATGTATCCTCAAGGTACAAACAGCACAAACAAATTTGTCCAGTTTCATCTTGTTGGATGAAATCAATTCCTTACCATTGCGAATTTTTTGGTAACAAATATGCAAAGGAAGTGGATGAACAACCAGAAGTTTTCGCAAGAGTTTACAGCCAGTGTTCGCGAAGCAAAGCAAAAGCCAGTTTACAAAAAATTAACACAGACCGTACAACTGCAAATATGCAAAAGAAGTCGATGAACTACCTGAAGTTTCCGCAAGAGTTTACAGCCAGTGTTCACGAAGCAAAGCAAAAGCCATTTTACAAAAATTAACAGACCGTAGAACTGCAAACATGCAAAAGAAGTCGATGAACTACCAGAAGTTTCCGCAAGAGTTTACAGCCAGTGTTCGCGAAGCAAAAGCCAGTTTACAAAATTAACAGACCGTAGAGCTGCAAATATGCAAAAGAAGTGGATGAACTACCAGAAGTTTCCGCAAGAGTTTACAGCCAGTGTTGGCGAAGCAAAGCAAAAGCCAGTTTACAAAAATTAACAGACCGTAGAGCTGCAAATATGCAAAAGAAGTGGATGAACTACCAGAAGTTTCCGCAAGAGTTTACAGCCAGTATTCGCGAAGCATAAGTCAAATGGTTAAGGATTAACATTTTTTGGGGTCCTGCTACAACATATAATTATACTGTTAGTCAACAATTAGTAGAGAGGCAAAGATACAGCTGGACGTGGTTTCTCGCAACCACTTTCTCATATCGATAAGCTATAAATATTTGGATGCATTAACATGAAAAGCTTGATATATATAAAATATAGTTGCCGTCTGAAAGATGAATGTTTAAAAGGACCGAATGTAGGACCGACCAGCACGCACAGTTTCTGACCCTTTGGAGATAACGTTCGTTCGTTCGTTCCTTTCCATCCCTTCTACTAGTCCACTCAAAGGGACGTGACTGTTAATGAGCCAGGAGTAAGCCTCTTCTTTATTCACATTTTTTATTGCATTTCTTAATCTGTTAATAATTAGCATCTAGTTAATCTGATTTAAATCTATTAGAGCGTTTCTGCTTGTGGAACCATTTTTTATATACTCTTGTTTTGTTTAAACCAAGTGTTTTCACTGAAACATAATTAATATTTGCCCATTTCTTTTTTTCATATCAACTTTTCCGTTGAAACCTTGAAGCTTTTTTATGTCTTGGTGTATTTTGATAGATGCCATTACTATTTCATCATCAATTTTTGTATTTTTCCAGTGTTAAATAAAAGAAGATGTTAAATTTGGGGTAGAGTGGGTGAGTGTAATACGAAAGTATGCTACAGTGGGGTTTAGAAAGTATATCATACTTTCTGTGAGTGCCGATCAATACACTTTCTTCTTCTTCTTCTTCTTCTTCGCGTTCACCAGCTGTAAACTCTGACGGAAAGTTCTGGTTGCTCGTCTACTACTGAACTGCAGTCCTGCTCCAGAACCTGAGTGTTGCGTGTGCATCAGTTTTACAGATCTTATTCTCTTGAATAAAAACTGTTGGTTCCTTGCCTCTCCGGCAGATGCACTCCGACTTCAAAGGAAGCTCCCCAATTAGTCGACTCTTACTACATGCTTTTGGTGAGGCAGTGGGTCTATTCTTGTTTTTCCCACAATGGGGCCCCGGAACCCACACGGGGGAATACACTTTCTGTTACTTGATTAATTCATAATATTTAACGGCCTCAAAGGTTCCCCCTCTGTTTATTTATTTATAATAAACAACAAACACGTGGTGAATTTTGCTTGGCAGTGTATAAGTTAAATACGCAATGACTCACTGAATGCTTTTATGCGGCGGTTTCTTCGTGTACATTAGTTTCCCTCTTGTCCACGTTGATCACTTTCTGATTATATATACGGAAGGAGAGCGGTGCATGGTTTCGATACATGGTGCCCACTTCGAGTGCTGGAGGTTCTGAGTTCAATCCCCAGTGAGGGCTGGGATTTTTCGAAAATAGGCTTGAACTTCTAGTAATTCCCCCTGTTCTCTGGGTAGTGAGATCAGACGCCCGTGTACACTGTTGCGCACGTTAAAAAAAATCTCTCGGTTGTTGGAAATCGAAAAGAGTAGCCTAACAGCACTGCCCGGGCAAAATTTGGAGTTAAAAATTTAACCAAAGTATTTCAGGAGCCTCGCTGGCGCTACAGGGCTTGTACACTGTGCTGGGCTTCTTTGGACTCGGACTTGAGTTAGAAGAAGAACGGAGCACTTGTGGGTTACTACCCGTGTGCCATGATGTTGATCCGTTGTTTGAAACCGCAAAAAACTGATTATATATACCAGGGAATATTGGGCGGTGGGGAGAGGGGGTGGGGGACTGGAATGACAATATCAGTGAATGGACAAGACTTAATTATTATACACTTGCTCAACAAGCAGAAGACAAAGAATGATTGTGGGCTTTATGGGATATTGCTTTCATCGATGCACCTACACGACCCTAGAAAACATATTACAATCTCTTCCCTTTCTCTATGCTGCGTGCGCACTTAAAAGAACACGTTTTATTGTGGTTTACAACTAATTTGCGATATTCACGTCTTTCGGCCCAACACAGCTAATTTAAACAAATCTCTAATTGGTCGCCGTTTACGACATGTTTGAGAAGGCTGTTCCATTTTCCTCAAAATCGAGCCCTGCAACCCACATGGGGGTTTTCCTCTTTCAAATTATTTTGATGATGATGATGTTCAACCCCACCACGACATCACTTTTAGCCATAAACACCCGGTGAAACAAAGTGCCACCATTCGGATAAGGATAATCCGGGGACAGGTTCCAAAAACACTGTTCAGCTCGTAGGCTGCGTTATATTAGGACCATGGCTGTGGGGCTTAAAAATAACTCCCCCCCCCACCCCACCCCACCCCCCACCCCCAAAAAAAGATAATTGCATCCCACATTGGGGCGCACGTTATTATTTCTAAAATTATTTTGTTTTATTGTCCCGTTTCCCAGTGTCTGTAGTAGTAGTACATTTTTACCCCCACTAGGACATCACACAAGCGATAAACACCTAGTGACACAAAGTGCCACCACCATGCGGATGAGGATCACCCGTGAAGACTTCCCCGGAAACCGCCCTCAGCCATTAGGCCATATTTATAGCCAGGCTGTATTGCAGCCCCTGGCAAGAGCCAGGGCGGGGCTTCAAAATAACCAGACATTGCATCTCACAAGGAGATGACTAGATTATACCCAGTGTCTGCTAGAGCCCTGACATTCTTAGCATTTTTACCATAAGTTAAACCGAGCTCACGAATATAATGTTGGTGAGAAATTTCTAGCAGAAATCCGTAATTCAAAAAGAAAATGAAAACCACGCGTGAAATATTTAGCCTCTAATGCCGGTTACGCTGGTGTT
>CAJHNH020006667.1:1189011-1334011 GCA_905116865.2 Candidula unifasciata | reverse complement strand
CAGTCAATCAGGTAGCGCCTCCACAGTGAAGGCTACCTGTAATGGATCTCCAACACTCTTTGTCTCTTGTCTTTCTTGTACACTCACCCAGACTGCTGTTCACCCATCTCTTCATTGTATCCTTCCACATGTGGCGTTGTCTACCCATTGCTGTCTTGCCTCCGACATTACATTCTAGTGTGGGTTTTTTTAAAAAAAATTAAAATCTTCTAATTTAGCCGATATATTTCGGCTAACTTTTTTTTTTTTTTTTTTTTTTTAACTTTATTTCAGTAGTTCTTTTTTGTCACAATCTTTTCCAGAACCTCTGTTTTTAATTGTTTTAATTTTCGTAAAAAAATACAATTGTTATTTCCAAATATCCGCAAGTGCTTGCTCATTGTCAAGATTTCTGTGCCATACAGCAAGGTTAAATATTCATATTCGACGAGACACATTTTTTGCTTTCTTTATTTCTCTAGCTTCAGTAATTGAAGACTTTCTCTCTCTCTCTCTCTCTCTCTCTATATATATATATATATATATATATATATATATATATATATATATATATATATATATATATCTTTGTTATACTGCTGCCATCATCGGTAGGTAAATTCATTTACCTCCAACTTACTGAGTTTAAACAGAATTATTATTATTTTGAACTCAGAAAATGTATCAAAACTAACAGAGAGATAAACTGTGTCACCCATTTTTGTGCTTTGTAGATTATACCAAAAAATTTCATGAAATAAGACGTTTATGTTTTCCAACAATTTCAAGCGGAACATGTTGAATACCTAGGAAATTGTAGTGTATTAGTTTATGAGAAGGGTCTTGGAATAATTTTGTAAAATGAGTTACTGGAAACAAGTGTTCGCAGTTAAAACTTGGCAATAAAGCGTATTAAACCAGGAATGGAGTGAAACCAGAATGTGTTTTGTCACCAAATAGCAAACAAAAAACGTTAAGTATATACCACTTACAACTAACAACCATTCTTTACTTTTCTTCTTGACTGAGTAGGTCAACGAACCTTGATCGTTCACGTTTACAAACTTGGCACATAATGATGATAACAAAAGATGACATATCTGTATTGCATGCTGCAGGCGCGGGTTATCCTGGTGCTTTGTTGCGGGTGTGTCTTATATTCCTCCTTCTACTATCCTATTCAGATATCATTTTCTATTACTTGTCATGGGCTCCTTGTCCGCGTCATCCCGTCTAGTTAACTCCCTTACTTGCTATGCTGAAAAATTAGTATCAGGGAATCAGGGGGAGATAACAGCGACGTTGCAGCTCCTATGTCAGACATGATTGATTATAGTATACACAGTTCCACTTTTGTAATCGTGGCCTCGGCAAAGACATAAAGACAGGTCGTTGGCAGCAGCTACTGCAGTCAGGAACATGATGTATGTTGTTCTATCTCAGGACCCTTTCAAACATACTCGACGCCCTCGTCAGCAGTATCTGCCATCTGTTGAAACCTGAGCCATATTTCCACTGACTCTTCACGCGATATATTTTCCAACTATTCTAGTGTAAAGAGTATGGCTTTATTCCGACAATTTTAACAAAAATGCGATGGAAAGGGGTGAGGGGGTAGCAAGTGTATGTATAGAGGGGGTAGGGTTTGCAAGTTTGAGTGCCCATTGTTTACCTTGAACTGGCGGTTTAATTATGTGTGTGTGCTTTTTAAAGCAGTCGGCTCTGTTGTTAAGTCGATGCGAACGCGTCGTAATGCCGGGGTGCCGGGTTCGATTGCGGCTGCGGGCCATGCGCCTTGCGTTGGTTTCGACAGTGGTATCAGGGTGCCAACCGTCCAGAAAGCAATGGCAAACTACTGGACGTAAATTTGCCTAGAGACACCACACAACAGCCAGGGGCTGCTGGGGTTGCTTCTGCAACGTCCTGTAAAGGATACGCAACTAACCTCTAACCTTTTAAAGCACAAAGCAGGTAATAGCACCACATTCTTGCGTCGTAAGTGTCAAGGCTTGCATACGGCTCATTTTTATTCTACACCAATCTTGGACACAGGTGTAATACTTGTTGCAGCTGTAGGGTGGCTCAGTATAATTGTTTTATGCCGTTGAACCTGGTTTTTGCTTTTTTTTTTTTTTTTTTTGGACTGGCATCGGGGGAGTGGCCGGCTGTCTGAGTAATTTGGTGGCAACCTTTCAGGTCGATATCACAAAAAACAAATACAAAAGTAAATCAAGATGCCGCATTTCTGATCAACGCATTTTATGTTATCGTTATACTAGTAAAATTATTTAACTAATCCTAAACTTCAGGATGCAACAGGGCCGATTACTTTCTGTCTACTAAAGGTAAAGGTAAAGTCGGGAAATGTGAACCAGCGACATTGCACACGGTTATTAACTATAAGTGCTCTGCCACCAGTACGGACAGCTGATAAGAATTGTCCGCTTGTGTCGCCGTTCGCACGTAACTCTGTAGCTACAGCGATGTTCCTCCATTTACCCCAGAGTGTCAACTCTGGTATCCATTTCCTAGAGGCTGAGTGAACCCCGGGAGCCGCCCGGTTTTGTTCTACGTTAGCTTATACTGGCCGAGGTGCTGCTTTGTTTGCAGCGATATTTTCAGAAGCACTTGAGTATAGCTCCTTTGGTTGTGTCGTGAGCATCGAAGCCCTTCAATCTCGGTGCCACTTACACCGTTATTCTGGGGATTATGCGGCCTTTCTGCCTTTTCCCGCACTGACCGTCTGTAAACTTCGCAAGAAAGTTATTGTTGTTCATCCACTTCTGGAATTAATTTCAGTTTTCTACGCACATCCGTTTTACAAATCTGGCTTTTTTTTTATGCAGACTGTTAGTTACTTACAGATGCATTCCGACTTTGAATGAAACATGACTAATTAGTCGCCTTTTTACGACATGCTTTTTAGGGGGCAGTCAAGCTACCCCCAGCCTCTAACTGGGGTCCCGGGCCCACCGGGAAGGCAATGCAGTAGTTCTTCTAGCCTTTAAATACAGTTTCTTCTGAAAGAATGTTTTTAGGACCTATACTCTGCAATCTTCTGCTAACAAAGCTCGTGGTTTAGCTCCTTGTTAGGGTTTAAAACGACCTGAACGTTAATGCCTCCAACTAAAGAGAGTGTCTTCTTCTGCCGCGTTCGCCCTTAAAAAGGCATCAACACATTTTGTTCTGGTTGACAGCTAGGCTGTGATAACTTCACCATTCGGCCCAACGCATCCTATTTTCGTTTTTCCTGTATACATGGCCTTTCACGACATGCTTATTAACGAGCAATGGTTCTGTTCATTTTTTTTTTAAACGGGAAACTGTAGAGTTAAAACTCAAGTCTTTTACTTGATTCGTCAACCAGCTTTCCAGTTTGTAAGCGATCCAGTATGGCCCTCTACCTATGAATCCAATCAATACCAGGTGATTTATTAATCCAACACCTTGATGACCTCAGGGAACGGGAAAGGGAAAAGTTCCCGAACAATTGGTATCGTTTTGCCTGTCTGTCCCTTTGATCTGCAGGAACCAGGGGCTGATTAATCGGTTACACAAGTGAAAAACAAAGCACACCTCAAAGTGCCTGCACCTGCAGCCTATCCTCCCAGGTAGCTCGTCCTAGCCAAACATCAACAACATGATATGATAACCTTTGGGCTTTGTCTGTTCATAAGCAGGCCATGAACTTCATATGTCATTGGTCTGAATGTCAGGGCCCTATCAATGCTGTAAAGGTCTGGTGTCTACTTTATTTGTTCCTGTTTATGTGGAAGTTTGGCTCTGATTATCTCATTGTATGAGGATCTCACTTTCTGAATGTTACTATAGGAAGATTCGCGTGTGAGTACGAAATTCTTTTTTATGTGTGAGAATATAAGAGAGCTGGTTACTCACACTTGCAGGAGACCGTGCACATTCCTGATATTTGGAATATTTTGGGTAACAACATGAAATGTGGAGGGGAAGAGAGACTCCAAGAGAAGATATTGGATAGATTTTCATCATGGTATAGAACATGTGGGGAGTCGCAGTGGACTAGTGGAACCGGACTTTTTTCAAAAATGACCTTGGCTCCCAGGTCGAGCACACTGATGAACATTAAATGGGAAGAATTCAAGAAAGGTGAAGAAATAAGACAAACGTCTGACAACCACTGATGGGAATAGTTACAAGATAAAGAAGGTGGCGCTATATTGCCAGATCATGAGAAGAGGCTAACAAAGAACCCACGGACGTTTATGTCATCATCCATCATCCATACATGAAAAAGAACAATCGACCACGTTCAACCTATTGCGAGCAGTATCGATAATAACTGTAGTCTGGTTTCCGTGTGCCAATTATGTTGGGTAAGAAATGTTGATTGCACCAAAACTAGTGGCTTGGACCCGTACTCTAGCACCTAGTGAGGGTTGTTGGGGAGGGGCTGGTATGCACTATACGCACCCACACACATATATCGACATAGATGTACAATTACACACACACACACACACACACATATATATATATATATATATATATATATATATATATATATATGTATATATATATATACGTAACATACACACGTGCACGCCTACGTGAAAATATATGTATGTGCATACATACACATACACTCAAGGAAGCCGCCGTGGTGTAGTGACCAGACGCTCGCTTGTGGATCAGAAGGCCATGGGTTTAGAAGCCGGACTTTTTATTTATTTTTTAAATAAATGACCCTAGTTCCAAGGTCACAATCTGGAAGTAAAGTATACAATGCCCTTCAACATCTGTTAAAGTCAGAGTAATAATCTCGCAACACCAAGATCAAAATATATCAAACGTTGATAAGATCAGTCGTTTTATATGGCTCTGAAACTTGGAGCCCAGCTAAAAGAGATGAAGCCTCATTACAAATTTTCGAACACAGAGTTTTACCAGGAATCTTTGGACCCATCAAAGATTGAAACAAATGCGAATGGGGAGTGAGAAGCAGCAACGAAATTCATAATCTGTTTAAATCACCACTGATCATTTGCATCGTGAGAACTAAAAGACTGAAATGGCTTGGGAATATTGAGAGAATGTCAAATACCAGAGAGGTAAAAACTGTATATGCACAAGGGAGCTGAATGATCGTAGATCACGAGGCAGACTAAGAAGACGACAGAGAGATAACGTCCAGGCAGACCTGTAAACATTTGGTGTCATCAATATAAAGAGAAGGCCAACCAGAGAGATGACTGGAGGCGGGTGATATCTGCAGCAATGAACCTCAAGGGCTTTGAACGCTGAAGAAGAAGAAGCTCCCATGTC
This sequence comes from Candidula unifasciata, assembly GCA_905116865.2. Classification (NCBI taxonomy): domain Eukaryota; kingdom Metazoa; phylum Mollusca; class Gastropoda; order Stylommatophora; family Geomitridae; genus Candidula; species Candidula unifasciata. The sequence continues at coordinate 1,328,731 of CAJHNH020006667.1, read as the reverse complement.
GTTTCAGCCTTAAATGGACATGAAATAGGAGACAGATGCAGTAGGGAAACGAGAACATGCAAGATAAACCCTAAAACGAACCCTGACGACAAAGTTAAAAGTCTGCTAAGCAGCAGCACTCCATTCTTGATATCCAAACAATTGCACAGGATTTGATGAAGTGGAGGAACAGACCATGTGTGGCTTGCAGTCTGGCACTTCATAATGATGGTTACCGACACCTTTTTAAGATACTTTGTTGTGAACACCGACCCAACTTTTCTAGACACACACACAAAACTCTGGCTAAAACTAAAGCAGTGTTGTGTGCTTGACAAACTCCCCCTTCAAGCAGTCCATTAAACGCTTCCTCTATGTATTAAAAGCAACGACACTTACAATAATTACCTTTACGTAACCTAATGTATGGAGAAGGTCAAGTGCACACGGGTTTGTACTTACGCTCTAAGGCCCATTATTTCCTATGTAGTTTCCATGTTTAGAACAGTGTCTGTAATTAGCCGCGCTTTACCGGCGGATGTGACGTCTTAGGAGCAGGTTTTGTGTTGCTTCTCAAGAGCACGATTATTCAACACTGAACGCTGGTTTGAGGGCATCAGCGAGCAAGTTGCGTCATGTGTTCTATATGGCAAAATAAAGTGCGGGTGCACAGGGTTCTTAATTAAGCTCTTATTATCACGGACTTTGATGTTGTCATTAGTTTGCTTCTGTGTAAGAAGATCGTGGCTTAGGGTTTGCGAAGGCGCTTCATATTTTCAATAATTGGTTCGCTTCAGCTGCATGCAATTTGGCAGCAAACCGCTTTAAGTTGATTTTTACAGTGTTATGTAGCACCAAGCTTTTCAGAAGCAATGGCAAACTGTTGAACTTAGACAGCATAATCCAGCGGTTCTCAACCTCCGGTTCGCAACCCTTTTGTGAGTCGAGCTACCCAACTACAGGGGTCGCCAAAGACCAACGGAAAACACATTGAAGTAGCAAAGAAAATAAATGTATTGTTTGGGGTCGCCACAACATGAACAACTGTACTAAAGGGTTGCGTCATTAGGAAGGTTGGGAACCACCGCCTAGGCGGATGTCGGCACGGCACAAATTGTTATAATTAATCAGTTAGCGTTCTTCATTACCATGAAATCTTGCAGAAAGAACTCATATATAAACATGATCTACGTTTGGAAACTTTACACTAATTATTTCCCTATGTCCAAAATAGATATACGTTTTTGCATCACATTTGCCTAATAGCTCTTAAATGTTCCTAAAGTCTTTACTGAAATTAACGATTTTTCAAATTGCTGGAAGTGAAATGAAAGCACTAGAAACATCTAAAAATTGACTGATGCGCTAGTGGTTTCATTATGACCTTTGCCCCCCCCCCCCCCCCCCCCCCATATTTAGGAGATTGGCAATTACTTGCGATACAGCACGTCAGACGCGCTCAAAGCTCTGCCGAACCAAGCCAGAATGCAACAGTTCTGGGCAGCGTTGATTGATATTCCTATACATAGAATTTGTTTTTCTCTCTTTACAATTCTGCCGCCCCGTTTTCGGCTGAGGGAGCACGATTTGGCTTTTACGTTGGGTTTCTGTGTCAACATAGCATGATTTGAGGCCCATGCATACTGATCGCTACAGATGCTTTTGCCGTGTCTGTATTGAATCAGAAGATCGGCGTCTTCATTTGATCGCAATTTGAGCTCTAGCGTTCCTCCTTGCCTTCTTGTTGATGGAGGACATTGTCAAAAACTGCTCCCGTTTGTGAGGATCAGTTCAGATTGAATGTGTTTATGTTAGTTTGAGCTACAGATAAATACATGGCTTGATCAGCAATTGCAGTTACCGTGAGCTGTATTTTAAGTTCAAGGGTAGTTTGTCTTTAGTTTTTTTGTACATGAAAGTTACATTAGTTTTTTTTTAAATTATATCTTGTTCCGTCCTTGTATTTTATACTGTGAATCATCATCTTCTTCTTCTTCTTCTTCTTCTTCTTCTTCCTTCTTCTTCTTCTTCTTCTTCTTCTTCTTCTTCTTCTTCTTCTTCTTCTTCGCGTGCTTAAATTTCAGTGCAAAGTTCTAGTTGTTTGTCCACTTCTGGATTTTAGTCTTATTCCAGAATTTGAGTTTTGCGTGCACATTCATTTAACAGATCACATTTTTTTCTATTCTCCGACTCAAGCAGATGCACTCCGAGCTCGAAGGAAACACCCTCACTTAGTCGACGTTTACGATATGCTTATTAAGGACAATGGGTCTGTTCTCTTCCTCGCCCCCCCCCCCCCCCACAGTGGAGCATAGGAACCCACACAGGGTTTATTCTGTGGATAGTCTTTCTTCTTATTTTTTCTTCTTCTTCCTTTCTTTCTTTCTTTTTCTTTCTTTCTTCTTCTCCGTCTGCTGTCTGTCTTTATTTTGTTTTGTTTTTTCTTTTTCTTCTTTGCCGTTTGTAAATGGTCTCATCGAGGCTTTTTCAAGCAACCATTTACTTTTAACCATTAAAGCAAATAAATAAGAGAATATAATTCAAATTAAAACACTTTTCCTACTAGAAATTTAATTTGCCAGTACTATTATAGTTGTAGCATTATCTACTACAGATAAAGCTTTTCAAACAGATTTAAATAACAGTCCTTTGGATATTCTAGATGAATTAGCTTTGTCTACTACAGATGTGGCTAGACAAACATATTGTAATATCGACCTACGTTACATTCTAGATGTTATACCTTTTAGCTAAACATTTTTTAGTATCGACTTTCGAGACATTCTAGATGTATGTAGTAGATTTATCTACTACAGATATGGCTAGATAAACATATTTTAGTATCGACCTACGAGACATTCTAGATATAGTAGCCTAATCAACTACAAATGTGGCTAGTCAAAGATATTTTAATATCAGCCTAGGACAGTGTGGAGCTAGAATTTTTTCCTTGTATTGCCTTCGTTCCCAGGTCGACCCAGCCTCAATTTGGTACCAGGTACAGTCATGTGAAGTAAAGGCGACCAGCGTGATGTTGACCCAAATCTTCTACCGAGTGCCGATTGGTCTATAAAATATAGGTCTAGCCCTATGTGCCCAAAGCGCCTGAAATGGTGGAAAAAGGTCCTTTACTTATACTTTACTTTTAGAATGTGGTAAATCTGGCAATAACACTGCCTGCCAGACCATAGGTGTGAAGTTCAAAACCGCATCGTCACAGATTTGTTTCCTATCTAAATGTATACCTAGGTCCCCAGGTCGACTCAGCCTACAGTGGGTACTAGGTAATTTCAAGGGAAGAGAAGGCTGTCATCGTGATGTTGACCACACCACCAAACGAGAGCCGATCGACCTGTAGAAATATTGATCTAGAATTGTATACCCGTTGCGTCACAGGATTGAAGAAGGTTCTTTACAACACTGGCTGTTGAAAATATTATACATGTTTCCTTACCGGTGAGTTTTCCAATTCCCTTTTATCCTCCTTGTCTACTGATATCTTTCTTCTTCAACCAAATCTCAACAGATATTTCTCTCTCTCTCTCTCTCTCTCTCTCTCTCTCTCTCTCTCTCTCTCTCTCTCTCTCTCTCTCTCTCTCTCTCTCTCTCTCTCTCTCTCTCTCCCCCCCCCCCCTTTCCTCCCCTCTAAAAAAGAAACGACAATTGTAAAAATAAATTTCATTAGATCTGATCTTGCGCCAACATTAGCGATGAAGATGTGATCTTTTTTAGAGGAACACAAATAATTTTTACGGAATTAATTTGCACAACAACAGATTTGATTTGGCATTCAAGGGGAAAGCAACACGGTATAAAAACGTGATTTGTAATGGTTTTATATTTCACTGACAATTTTTGTGTATCGCTCAGTGGCGTAGAAAGTAGTGAAATAGTTTCATAATGCAATCCTCAGCGTTCACCAGAATTCGATTACGACAGTGGGCGGTTTAGGGTTAAAACCCCTTGAAGTGGCCTTTGTTTGAGAGGGGGGGGACATGTGTTGCATGCAATAGCAAAGGATATGACGACTTGGTGTGTGTGATTTGTCAGAAGTGCATGGGCTTTCATGCACGAACCAAAGGAAATATCATTAAAGAAGACAGTGGAGCCTTTGCCTCTACCACCAGTATCTTGACAATGGAGGTCATGGCTATGACAAAGGCCCTAAAATGGCTGAAAAGTTAGTTCACCAATGCATGTTTGCTCAGCATGCTACAGGAGATCGAGGCGGGGTCATACGAAAACAGTGGCCCTGTCTGATACTGCAAAATCGCCTTTATTTTTGTCATAGGGTATGCTGGTGTGAAAGACAATGAGAGAGCAGACGCGCTGGCTGGCAGTGCGACTTTTAGAAATGGGCTGTCTGTGGACAGGAGAGAAGCCATCAATGCCATACCAGGGACTAAACGCTGTGAGGCTTTCAGTTTCTTGGAAAACTATTTTTCACTGAATAGGCTGCATACCCTGGGTATACCAGTTTGAGCTGCGCGACAGAAAAACCACACGGGAGCCATCCGTCATTACATCAACTACAACAGAATGGGAGTTGTTAGCCTAAAAACGGACCATATCTAGTCATGTCCGATGTGCGGTGGTGATGATCTCATTAAACTACAGATTTTTAATGTAAATATTATGACCAAATTATGTTCCTTTCAGTAGCTATATGTTTCTTTATTTCTTTCTTTTTAGAAGCATAATATAGTTAAAACCTCCTTAACACGAACTTGTTTTATTCATAATATATTACTCTTCGCGTAGCATAAGTTTTCCAACACGAGCTCTTGGGGTTTTTTTCCGGCCCTGTGGAATTCGTATTAACGAGATTTTACTGTAAATACAAGGTCCGACAATTAAGTAATTTGACTGATTTTATTATGGCCAAGACAAAAATGCCATCTATAAAGCTAAGCATGGAATCTGAAGAAGCAACATTCATCTATGATCTGGCAACTTTTCATCGCCGCTACGATAAGCAGACTTCAAACAAGCCGCCATTTTGTTGACCTAGTCAGAGGTACATTGTTACGTAATCAGCACGGAGCAAAAGGCTAACATAAAATTCTTTAAAACTCAGAAAAAGCGCCATTGAAACAGTTGAATTGATGCAACAAGTTTATGGGGATAATGGTTTATCTCCTGCACACATTTTCAGATGGTATTCACGATTCAAAAATGGTGTGGAAATGATTACTAATGCACCTAGATCTGGGCACCCAATTTATGTTGATAATGATGAACTCGTTGCAAAGGTCAGAGAATGGATACAAGAAGATCATTGTTTTACTGTGAGGATGATGGTAGATTAATCTGGTGTTAATAGAGAGACCATTCATAACATTTTAGTACAAGATGTTAGCAATAAATAAGTTGCTTGCCAGTTTATACCACATTCGTTGTGTGATGACCAAAAACATCAGCGGGTTAAGTACCCAAGAGACATCATCATATCATAACAATAATTTTTGGCCCTAAAACACGTGAGTTTTCTCAATCATCCACCCTATTCCCCAAATTTGTCTCACTGTGTTTTTTTTTTCCTATTCCCAAAATTAAAGTTGCCATTGAAAGGACGCTTTTTTAACGATATTGATGACATCCAAAAGGCTGTAACATCGACTTTAAGGGCCATAACAACAGTGTTTGTTAGATTGCGCCACTTGCTGTATCAGAGCCCAATGTGCTTACTTATGGAATTAGTCTCATTACTTAATAATCGGACCTTGTAATATTTATTTGAGAGGCTGGGTGATTTAATTTTTTGCCTTGTGCTGAAGATCATCCGCTTGATTCATGGACTCATTTAAGTCACGAGTTCACCTTTTACCAAGTCACTGGGGATCTTCTCTTGAGCTGCAGTGTTCAGACTTCCTTATTGCGCTGCTCTTGGCAGACGGGCTGTCGATTTTTTAATAGTGCCAATGTTTTTCTTTTTTAAAACACACGAAAAAATACCATATAAAATTTTTTTTAATCACAAACCCTTTAAAACATCTTTAAACCACACACACACATACACACACACACACACACACACATATATATATATATATATATATATATATATATATATATATATATATACATACATACATACATACATACATACACACACACACACACATATATATATATATATATATATATATATATATATATATATACATACATACATACATACATACATACATACACACACACATAAAACTAACTTACCTTATATTTGATAAGAGTCTAAATTCTTAGTCCGTTACATCATAGCTGTAACATGCCTCCACCCCGCCTTTTTTTTATACAAAGCTGCTATAGCGGCTTCCAGTTGGTGCGGTTAGTTTCCTGGAGTGAGAATTGCGATCTCGTCAATGCATTTGTTGTAGTCTTTCAAGAAGTAGTGTAAGGGAACTTTTTCCACGCCTTCAGGTGTATTAGGCATATAGGGCTAGACTTATATTTTATAGACCAATCGGCACTGGGTAAATGATGCAATCAGCATCACGCTGGCCGCCTTTACTTCCAAGGACTTTACCTAGTACCCACTCAAGGCTCAGTCGACCTGAGAGCTAAGGTTATTTTTAGAGAGAGAAAAAACAAGTTCGGCTCCATCAGGACCCGAAGCCACGACCTTCCCATCCGCAGGCGAGCGTCTAGCCGCTACCACACGGCAGCTGTCTTTTAAAAAAGAGAGATTTACAAAAAAAAGGAAACCTGTATATTCATAAGCAGATGGAAAAAACGAACTTAAACGTATCAAAACATCGGGCGTGGTACCAAAAGTACAGTTTTGCTCTGCAAGTGTAAAATAGTACCAGATTTGTACAAAAGTACCAACTTCGGCAGCCCTGATTGGTAAGCAGACTGGTTTTTCTGCGGAGAGATTAGAGCCGTATACTACGACAAAACGGACTTTATTGAAGCCGACCCTCTTACCTTTAAAACCAGTGGTCTCAAACTTGTGTCAGGTGGTTCCCTCCTTGAGTGTATTGTATGGGTAGTCTCCCACCCTCCACTCCCTCAACATAACAAAATGTGATTCTCAACAACAACAACAACAACAACAAAAGGAAAGATATACAAATAGGAAAAAACCCACGCACTGTAATCGAGAACTTGGAGAAAAACACCCACATAAACCACAGTGTAAGATAGCAAAAGAAACAATCACCAACGACAGGACGAGAACCGTTATTTTCAACTTGGTATGGCCGTAGACACCAACGACAGGTAATTTAGTGTCCACATATCATTGTGATGGCTGAAACTGTTTAGTCTTGATGATATCTGCTTTTTTTTTGGGGGGGGGGGGGGGGGCTTATTTTGGACAGGGCACAACTGAGATCACTCTCCACATGAAGCTAGCAGCGCTGTTGCGTTTTCATGACTTTTAAAACCGAAAATCTGGATTATAAGTTCAAATTGACTCACCCACCTACCTTCATTTTGTTTTCCTGAAATTTCCTGACGCCCCCAAGATTGAATACCACAGCTTTAAACCTTCACTTTTGCTAATTTATCATAAATTTCGTCGTCTTTTTGTGTTGCTGTTTGCAGGACTAGTTATCAGTCAAGATACGACCGAATACATGGTAATAACAAGACAGGGAACAGATATAAAATCCGGCCACGCACAAGTCGATAATATAAAAATCAAGCGAGAGGAAACATATAAGTACTTGGGTGCAAACTTCAACTGCTCTAACATGCTGAGAGAGGAAATACAACCTAGAATACAGTCTGAAAATACACTATGCTTTTCAACATCTGCTAAAGTCAAAGTCACTATCTCGCAACACCAAGATCAAAATATATAAAACGTTGATGAGACCAGTCATTTTAAATGGCTCTATAACTTGGAGCACAGCTAATAGAGATGAAGGCTTATTTCAGGTTTTCGAAAACAGAGTCTTAGGACGAATGTTAAGACCTATCAAAGATGTAAACAGCGAGGAATGGGGAGTGAGAAGCAACAACGAAAATCATAAACTGTTTAAATTCACCATTGATCATTAGCATCATGAGATCTAATAGGTTGAAATGGCTTGAGCATATTGAGAGAATGTCGGACCTGCAAACACTTGGTGCTACGAACTTAAAAGAGAAGGCCAACCAGAACCAGTGTTGCCACTTTTCTTTGACAAAAAATATCCAAAACGGTGTCAAAAAATATCTAAAAAGATCTAAATCTGCGTGGAAAAGATCTAGAAAAAAACATCCAAATTGAAAAAGTCAAAAATTACATAGCTTTTGTTATGACTTACCCTACATAATTATGTCCTCACCTTCACTGATGTCTGCCTCACAAGATCCACAGGATAAACTTAGCTTGGATAATGAAGTTAAAGCTTCAGATCCAAAATGACCCTGGTATGCTTTAGCTGTTCAAATTTCTTTATAAGTGGAATAGTAGGCTTATTTCTCTAGTCTCATCGGGCCGAATTTTAATGGCACGATAGCATTTAAGTGGTCAAATTTTATCCTGTTTTTCAGGTTATATTTGATATAATTCCTAGCACTAAAAACTCTTTCTACGTCAGCATTTGAGTGGGGTAGTATCATGGCAAACATGACACTTTAAAGAGCTTACAGAATGGACTGTTTGATGAGGCATCTTTAAATTTTATCACTTTAGTTTCTGTTTTGTTTGTCCATTCAGCTAACTTTATTTTTGGTTAACTGATATTCTGCTTCCGCGACACTATTATCAGTAGCCACTAAAAATTTTATAACTTTACAATATTTAGGTATGTCCTTTACTGGCTGATGTATGTTGCTCACAGAAAAAATTGAAATATTTTTCAAAACATCTAGATTTTCAGGAAGTCTCTGCTTCAATTGCTTCAATAGGGAAATCTTGACAGCGTTTTCCTAAGTTGTTCTCTTCATTCTCTGTTAACAGTCCTTTTGTTTTTAAATCATCAATTTTTGATTCGATTTAATATCCAAGGCGTGGTTTAGGAGCCAAATAGCTCTCTATAGTGCAAGTGAGCAAATCAGATTTAGAAGTTGGCAACACCAGTCTTTTACCAACTGAGTGAAATAGCAAAGTCAGATCGTCAAGTAATTTAACTTTTTCAACATGTTTAGATTCGAACAGTTTATTAACTTTTTGCACTTCCATTAGAATAGGGTATAAAAAGAGAATGAATGACAAATTGTTTTTATCACTGTACATTCCAAATAGTATTTCAGCTGTGTAGCACTTTTCACTTTGTCTTGTTATTTCAAAGTGTGTCTTCAACTTCAGCCATTGCTTCATAATTCTTTCAACAGCTGGTTAAATTGATAACCATCTAGTTTTGCAATCTGACAGAATTTTCGGTGGTGTGGAACCATCATTCAAGGCTGTATATAATGTATTGTATTGTTGTTGTCTGACAAATGATTTGGAAAACAAGTAAAGTGTTTCAGCAATAAGGTATTCCAAATTCCTTGGTAAATATTTAGATGAAGCATGTGATAATGCTAGCTGCAATGAATGAGGCATACATTTTATAAGTATTAACGATGGGATAGCTTCCTTCAACTTGGCATAAACGCCATTGTTTATACCAACCATCACTGAGGCATTATCAGTACCAATTACAGCCAAAATCTTCAAGCCTAACTGTTTGCTGATTAAAAAAGTGTCCTTCAGTTCCTAAACTATACTTTCTACACCACACTTTTCAAATTGAACTAGTCCAAGATTTTTTACAAATAGATCAAATGATCACAGTTTGAAATTGCGCAGTGACAAATTAAAAACATTGCGACTGATACTTCAACTTTTGATGATTCATTTATCAGTATAGTTCTGAAAACAGATGTCAGCGGTGTAATATCTTTAAATGAAACTGCAGTTTTATGTTTTTTTAGTCTCTGCGTGACTCTTTGAGTTTTGTATTTTCGCTTTAATTTCACACTTGCACTGCAAGTTGCAGTACTGACTTACAACAAGCTTTGGTCATATCCCTAGTTTTTAATTTTGTCATCACGCAACCACTCTTTCCAAATTTTTTTGCTTATACTTTACTTTTGGCATGTTGAAAGGTTTTTTTCAAAGTGAAAGCCACATAAAAAGGTGAGCAATTATTTTTTTTTAAACACATGAAAAAGAAACGCAAAGTCAGCACAGTGAGGATACGGTTGAAACAAAGTTAGTATGATTTACGCGCGTTTTTATTAATCAGTACCAGGGCTGCCAGATATTTGTGTGTTGACCCCAGTGAGAGTTCAAAGTTCAAGTAATGGCAGTTGTTACAATGTACGTGCCAGACCAAAACAAAAAATTGTTGTAAATATTTTAAACAGTAATTATTAAATTGACAATGAAAGAAAAAAAAATCTTTAAAATATCTAACTCCATATGAAAAGTATCTAGAAATATATTTAGGATCTAAACGTCAAAAACAGTATCTAAATGCAATGAAAAAGATCTAAATTTGGATACAAAAGATCCAAAGTGGCAACACTGACCAGAACGATGAGTGGAGGCGGGTGATATCTGCAGCAATGAACCTCACGGACTCGGAATGCTGAAGAAGAAGAAGTTTCTAGGAGTGTAGATGATCGGCTGAATGGACGGGGAGGGGGGGGGGGGGACCTAATGTCCCTATCAATCCTAAAGTAGAAGTTGACTAATTAGGAGTTAGCTATTTTGGGCGACAGACGCAGCTATGGCAGTCTATTTGTAGCAACTGCTTTTTTTTTCTGGGCGAACGCATAAGAAGATGATGATAATTATGATGTTGATGATGGTGAATATTTCTTCTTGTTGTTTATTGAGCAATAAGGCTTTTTGCATCAACTTTCTTTGCCACATTTTTGTAACTGTATTTTAAAACTAATCGTTACTTTGTGCTATATGCTGTTTATTTACGTTTAAACTCATTTTGAAAGGTCATATATCTTGTCATCGCATTTCTAGACATTTCAATTACTTAAATAGCCACCCTGTTTTCCGTGTGTTTGTTTGTCCTCTCGGTCCCCTGGGAACTGCCGACAGCTTGTCGATCATTAGACGTGTGCCGGCAACCCATCGACCATCTTCCCCAGGCCAACCTCAACCCGCAGGTACCGCTAGATTCTGTCAGAGACCGGGTTCCCGACACGTCGTTGGCGAGGTGTCCCCTTACTGATTCACTTCAAGCGCGTCCTTGCGTGCCTGAGGCTTGAAAACCGCCTCTGATCAAATAGCAATAAACGTGAAGTGGTTCTTTACAAAAGATGGCGATGCCGAATAAGGGTCAAGTGATGGCCGAACCATCCATGGAAGTGATTTGCTGAAAGGAATAGAAACTGAAACTATCGAGTTGGGGATAAAAGGTTTGGCCACTCTTTCCTTCTGTATCTCTCTCTCTTTCTCTCTCTCTCTCTCTTTCTCTCTCTCTCTCTCTCTGTATGTGTGCGTGCGTGTCAGTGGGTGTGTTTCTGTGTGTGTATGTATGTCTGTGTGTGCTTGTATGTCTGTGTGTACTTGCCTGTCTGTGTGTATTCGTCTGTTTGTGTCTGCGTGTTTGTCTCTGCGAGTTTCCGGGTGTGCATATGTGTGTCTGTATGCACGGATGCATGTATGTGTGTGCTAATCTATGTATGTATGTGTGAGTGTATGCATGTGTGTTTGCAAGTGTGTTTGCATGTGTGTATGAATGTGTCTGTGAATGTATGTGTTTGTACGTATGAATGTATGTGTGTATTATGTGAGTGTGTATGTATTTGGATGTGTGTGTATCTAGGTGTGTAAGTGAGTGAGTTAATGAGTGGGCATGGGTGTGTTATTGTGTGTTTTTTCGTAGTATTTATAATATGCATATTATTATATGATCATAACATACTTTATTGATCAAATACAACTGCTGGGTGAAAGGTGGGTGTTTGGAAGGGCCGAATGTTAAACATGCCTTCTTGCCCAATTTGTAACCCTTTGAAATAAAGTTTTTTGTCCGTACGTTCTTTCTCTCTCCCTCCCCCCCCCCCCTCTCTCTCTCTCTCTCTCTCTCTCTCTCTCTCTCTCTCTCTCTCTCTCTCTCTCTCTCTCTCTCTCTCTCTGCTCTGATCTGCAGTGTCTCTATGTAAGACCGAGAGGCAGATGTCTTTGTGTATGTATGTGTGCATCTTCTTTTGTCTTTTGTGTCGTCCTTTTCTCAATTTTCCATTTTCTCATCTTCTGTTGCCTCTTTCCCTCTCTTCTCTCCCCTATTTTTCTTTTCCATCCGCTCTTTTATATATTATTGTATATCTTTTATATTTTCATCTTGCCTCTTTCTATCGTTCTATCGCCAAAGTTCTGGTTGTTCGTCCGCTTCTGGACTCTAGTCCTGTTCCAGAAACTGAGTGTTGCGTGCACATCCATTTCACAGGTCTGACTCATTTGCCTGCAGACTTTTGGTTCCTCGCTTCTCAGGCAGATGTACTCCGACTTCGAAGTAAGCTCCCAATTAGTCGACTCTTGACATGTTCTTGGGCAGTCAGTGGGTCTATTCTTGTTTTCCTCACAATGAGGCCCCGGAACCCACAGTGGGTCATCGCCTATATAAGGTTTCCCTCTTCTGTTCATCTCTCCTAGTCTCTTCTGAATCTCCTCACTTCTTTTATCCGCTTCTCTTGTCTGTCTGTCTGTCTGTCTGTCTGTCTGTCTGTCTGTCTGTCTGTCTGTCTGTCTGTCTGTCTGTCTGTCTGTCTGTCTGTCTGTCTGTCTGTCTCTCTCTCTCCCCCTCTCTCTCTCTCTCTCTCTCTCTCTCTCTCTCTCTCTCTCTCTCTCTCTCTCTCTCTCTCCACAAACAAACAATTAAATCACCAATGTTTGTATGCATACGTGTAACCCCTTTTAACGCTACAATGGTGCTATTTTTAATCCATTCACTGCTTGACCATTGATCTGAAACAATGGAATTATCAACGTTCGCAGAGCCAGCTAACCCACGCTACACTAATCATTTTGTCTGTTTAAGACCACAATACATCACATTTCCAGTGCTTCTTCAGTCCCAGCTGCTTTGTTTACCTGCTCTATCACTGTTTTACTATAAACCGTCTTTCGAGATGCCCTGCTTCAGCTTTTTATTAACTCCCAAAGGAGCGTAAGCCCTCACTAACTCACGCGCAGCACTGACAGCCTTACCCGCGCAGGAATGAATGTCGCAGCCAGTGTTGCCACTTTTCTTTGACAAAAAATATCCAAAACGGTGTCAAAAAATATCTAAAAAGATCTAAATCTGCGTGGAAAAGATCTAGAAAAAAACATCCAAATTGAAAAAGTCAAAAATTACATAGCTTTTGTTATGACTTACCCTACATAATTATGTCCTCACCTTCACTGATGTCTGCCTCACAAGATCCACAGGATAAACTTAGCTTGGATAATGAAGTTAAAGCTTCAGATCCAAAATGACCCTGGTATGCTTTAGCTGTTCAAATTTCTTTATAAGTGGAATAGTAGGCTTATTTCTCTAGTCTCATCGGGCCGAATTTTAATGGCACGATAGCATTTAAGTGGTCAAATTTTATCCTGTTTTTCAGGTTATATTTGATATAATTCCTAGCACTAAAAACTCTTTCTACGTCAGCATTTGAGTGGGGTAGTATCATGGCAAACATGACACTTTAAAGAGCTTACAGAATGGACTGTTTGATGAGGCATCTTTAAATTTTATCACTTTAGTTTCTGTTTTGTTTGTCCATTCAGCTAACTTTATTTTGGTTAACTGATATTCTGCTTCCGCGACACTATTATCAGTAGCCACTAAAAATTTTATAACTTTACAATATTTAGGTATGTCCTTTACTGGCTGATGTATGTTGCTCACAGAAAAAATTGAAATATTTTTCAAAACATCTAGATTTTCAGGAAGTCTCTGCTTCAATTGCTTCAATAGGGAAATCTTGACAGCGTTTTCCTAAGTTGTTCTCTTCATTCTCTGTTAACAGTCCTTTTGTTTTTAAATCATCAATTTTTGATTCGATTTAATATCCAAGGCGTGGTTTAGGAGCCAAATAGCTCTCTATAGTGCAAGTGAGCAAATCAGATTTAGAAGTTGGCAACACCAGTCTTTTACCAACTGAGTGAAATAGCAAAGTCAGATCGTCAAGTAATTTAACTTTTTCAACATGTTTAGATTCGAACAGTTTATTAACTTTTTGCACTTCCATTAGAATAGGGTATAAAAAGAGAATGAATGACAAATTGTTTTTATCACTGTACATTCCAAATAGTATTTCAGCTGTGTAGCACTTTTCACTTTGTCTTGTTATTTCAAAGTGTGTCTTCAACTTCAGCCATTGCTTCATAATTCTTTCAACAACTGGTTAAATTGATAACCATCTAGTTTTGCAATCTGACAGAATTTTCGGTGGTGTGGAACCATCATTCAAGGCTGTATATAATGTATTGTATTGTTGTTGTCTGACAAATGATTTGGAAAACAAGTAAAGTGTTTCAGCAATAAGGTATTCCAAATTCCTTGGTAAATATTTAGATGAAGCATGTGATAATGCTAGCTGCAATGAATGAGGCATACATTTTATAAGTATTAACGATGGGATAGCTTCCTTCAACTTGGCATAAACGCCATTGTTTATACCAACCATCACTGAGGCATTATCAGTACCAATTACAGCCAAAATCTTCAAGCCTAACTGTTTGCTGATTAAAAGGTCCTTCAGTTCCTAAACTATACTTTCTACACCACACTTTTCAAATTGAACTAGTCCAAGATTTTTTACAAATAGATCAAATGATCACAGTTTGAAATTGCGCAGTGACAAATTAAAAACATTGCGACTGATACTTCAACTTTTGATGATTCATTTATCAGTATAGTTCTGAAAACAGATGTCAGCGGTGTAATATCTTTAAATGAAACTGCAGTTTTATGTTTTTTTAGTCTCTGCGTGACTCTTTGAGTTTTGTATTTTCGCTTTAATTTCACACTTGCACTGCAAGTTGCAGTACTGACTTACAACAAGCTTTGGTCATATCCCTAGTTTTTAATTTTGTCATCACGCAACCACTCTTTCCAAATTTTTTGCTTATACTTTACTTTTGGCATGTTGAAAGGTTTTTTTCAAAGTGAAAGCCACATAAAAAGGTGAGCAATTATTTTTTTTAAACACATGAAAAAGAAACGCAAAGTCAGCACAGTGAGGATACGGTTGAAACAAAGTTAGTATGATTTACGCGCGTTTTTATTAATCAGTACCAGGGCTGCCAGATATTTGTGTGTTGACCCCAGTGAGAGTTCAAAGTTCAAGTAATGGCAGTTGTTACAATGTACGTGCCAGACCAAAACAAAAAATTGTTGTAAATATTTTAAACAGTAATTATTAAATTGACAATGAAAGAAAAAAAAATCTTTAAAATATCTAACTCCATATGAAAAGTATCTAGAAATATATTTAGGATCTAAACGTCAAAAACAGTATCTAAATGCAATGAAAAAGATCTAAATTTGGATACAAAAGATCCAAAGTGGCAACACTGGTCGCAGCTGTTTTCTACCTGGGTGCCGCTTTTGTTGTTGTATCAACGTTTTTTTAGATGAAGCTAATGTGTTTTGCTACTAGTGTTACTGCATTTTACAAGATACCTAAATGTATGCTGTATTGTCACATGATGCCCAAAGATAGGCTGCGTTCATACATTATACCCAAGGATATGCTTTCTTACACATGATGCCTTTAATCATGTGGCCTTCTTACATAATACCATTATTCTTGCTGTCTCCTTACTTGATGCCCCTAATCATGCTGTCTTCTTACATGATACTATTAATCAGGCTGTCTTCTTACATGATTTAATTAATCATGCTGCCGTCTTACATGATACCCTTAATCTTCTGCCTTTTTACATGATACAATTAATCATGTTGCCTTCTTACATGATGCCCTTAATCTTCTGCCTTTTTACATGATGCCCTTAATCATCTGCCTTCTTACATAATACCATTAATCATGCTGCCTTCTTACTTGATGCCCTTGATTATCTACCTTCCTACATGATGCCCTTGATTATCTACCTTCCTACATGATGCCCTTAATCACACTGCCTTCTTACTTGATGCCCCTAATCATCTGCCTTCTTACATGATGCCCTTAATCATACTGCCTTCTTACTTGATGCCCTTAATCATGTCGCCTTCTTACATAATGCCTTTAATCATCTGCCTTCTTACATGATGCCCTTATCATCTGCCTTCTTACATGATGCTCTTAATCATGCTGCCTTTTTACATGATACCATTAATCATGCTACCGTCTTACATCTTCTTCTTTTTCTTCTTCTCTTCCACCTTGTACCTCATCGAAGTGTCGGGGGGAGATGTAATGTTCGTTGATGGGCTCTGTCAAGAGCACTTTTAAGACTGATGTTCATTTCTGTAAGGCTGTTCCTAATGCCATCTCTCCATATTTTCCGAGGTCTTCCACTCGCTCTATACCCGTTGTAACATTTAGTGTGGCTCGCTGTGGTAGAGAGTATTAGGGCATTCTTGTTAGGCGTCCAAACCACTTCATTTGTTCTTCTTTGATGACATGTAAGACTGGCTTTATTCCCAGCATTCGTCTGATTTCATGATTTCGTATTCTGTCTTTTCTTGAAACTCCTGCAGCTTTTCTAAGGCATTTCATCTCTGTTGTCACAATTTTACGTTCATTATAGGATGTAAGTGTCCACGTTAGGCACTGATATCATAGTATCGAGTATGACATTCTAAACCTATATTTTGAGAGACCTATCGGCACTCGATTGTTGATTTGCTCATGAGCACGCTGGCCACCTTTATTTCCTAGGACATTACCTGGTACCCATTTTAGGCTGTGTCGACCTGAAAGCCTGTTTTTTTCCCCCAGAACAGTTAGGCTATTTGAGGATTTGAAACTAGACCTATGGACCCACAGGCGAGGGTGTAGCCTTAGGCACCAGCGACTCTCAAAGTTAACAGTGGCTAATTTCAGTTTATACATACACTGGGATGTAGTTGTTAATATTCGTGATATTCTTTCAACTGTTGAATTCTCATGAACTATCTTTTCTTTTCGCCCAAATTACATTACGTCACACACACCCATCCCCCTTCCCCTATTGTCCGCATCACTGTGTCATCTTGTCGCAAAAAATTCCATACTACTCATAAGTTAAACCAGGCGTTGCGAGCCCGACTCGTAATTTCAACGAAACGCGATCGAAACCCACTGCTGGCTGTGTGGATTTTTAGCATGGTATGCTGATCACCCATAGACCACCTCCAGTAATAATAAGAAAACTCCACAAGGGAGCATGTAGATTTTTGTCCTGGTATGGGGCGTCGCAGGTCGACCCAGCCTAAAACGGGTACCAGGATGCATGTCATGGGGAAGTAAAGACGGCCGGCGTAATGCTAACCACATTACCCACCTAGTGCAGATTGTTTTGTAAAAATATGGGTGCTCTTCCCATAGGCCTGATGCGCCCAAGGCATGACAAGGGATCTTTACTTTACTTTACTTTACTTTACTTTACTTTACATAAGTTAAACAACTCTTTGCAAGTTAAATAACACGAGTTATTATTTTCAGCAAATAAATTACCCCTGGTGTTATTCTCAGATGTGTATTAAATTATATCAACCGTAAAGTCTTCAGAGACGACATAAATATCTACTATGTTTTTGTTAAGTATTTTCATTTTCCCGTTGAGCAAAGGTGTCTTCTCAAGTGAAGTGTTTTCAGAGTAAGTCCGGGTGTCATCTTTCACAACTTAGATAAATACGTGAAATTGAGAACCCATTTTTATGGTGTAAACGCCCCTGCTTGCCCTTTCAGTAGTCACTGAATGTGTCTGTTGAACTTGAGACAGCTCGGAAATTCTTAAAGAAATCTCACATTGAGTTGAAATACATAATACTTTTCACAAATTCTGTGTTCCGTTGACATGGATGCCAGTGCACGCCAGAATAAACAAGAGAAATGTTATCCTTGGCAACAATTGCAAGAATGGCACATCCACCAAGAAGAACCATAGATCACTATGCCTCCTCTTCTCTTACAAACGCTGAATGAGATAATTACCCATGAACTCGGCAGCCCATTAGCAAAAGGCGGTCCCAGACAGACACACACACATACACACGTACACCCAAGGCGTTGTTAGTTTGACGTGGGAAAGAAGTGAAGCGTCGATGACAGGCAGTTATTCAATAGGAGATTTTTAGTGCACACTTCACTTGTGAATGGGACACACAGAATGTTGTTTAAAGTCCCGTTTTAAAACTATCAGACTAGGATTATTTTATAACGATTATCAGCGACTAATATTTTGTTTCCTCTTTCTGGAGTCGAGCCACATGAAAGAAACAGTGATCATTATTTTCTTTCGGGCATGGGAAAACAGCACGTGTAAGGCGAGACAACTGAAGGATACAGCCGTAGTCCTTGTGCGGATTTTGATGAACACGACTTAGTTATTTTGCCAGAATATGACAGTGAGGCGAATTGAATAAATAGAACTGCTACGTGCTGGGGAAGAGGGCTGTCTGAATCGCCAGGGAACGCTTTATGCCATTGAACTAGTATGACAAATGTGTATGATTGATTAACACTCATAGATGCAGTATTGTTCTCTTGTCTCTTCTTCTTCTTCTTCTTCTTTTTCTTCTGCTTCTTCTTCTTCTTCTTCTTTCCGAATCTTTAATGTTCGTTGGTACGGATGCCAAACGCCTCTTTTCATCTCCTTGATTGTCTTTCTCTTTTCACTTGGGTGACTTTGAGCGTTTGTAGTTCTGCCTGAAAATTATCTCACCGCCATCTTCTTGGTCAGCTTTACTAGTTTAACAAGATGGGCTGTCCTACGGACGGATAGATAGCAATAGCAGCAGTAATCGTAGACGGATAGATAGAGGTAGCAGCAGTAATCGTAGCAGCAATTGTAATAGTAGCTGTAGTCATAGCAGTAGTAATATTCGTTGCAGTAGTAGTGGTGGTAGTAGTAGTAGCAGCAGCAGAAGTAGTAGCAGCAGCAGCAGCAGCAGCAGTCATCGATACCCTGCTCAATCCTTCAGAGTTGTAACTGGGATATATTTAACATAAATTACACCTAGCTGAACTATGTTGTATTACTGTACATTTTATATATAAAGTGTAAGTTCTTCTGTGCAGATACTTTACTGATGCAATTTCTCTTGCCCCACAGGAATAGGATCTACGGCTTGTACCTGAAAAATATAGAAAATGAATCACGGGTGAGTAGCTTTGACTATTTTGTTGAACATAGCCAGTTGTTTTTAGTCAAATGCTTATTGCACTCTTACATGTGAATGTTGATTCTGTAGATGAGCTTATCTGTGCACCACAATTGTGTTTCTTCTTCTTCTTCTTCTTCTTCTTCTTCTTCTTCTTCTTCTTCTTCTTCTTCTTCTTCTTCTTCTTCTTCTTCTTCTTCTTCTTCTTCTTCTTCTTCTGCTGCTGCTGCTGCTGCTGCTGCTGCTGCTGCTGCTGCTGCTTCACACATTACGATTTCATAATAGTGATGTCCACGAAAGTCTGACATTTTACACCTCAAAGCATTATCTCCTAAGGCTTTACAGGACAAAATCTTAGTGTCGTTTTGTCCGTTCTATTAACAAATAATTTTAGTACGACTAACAAGACAGAATCACTTCTCTTTTACTTTTCAACTCTCTTTTCCAGCGCATTAGAATCACGAACGCCTACACAAACTATCTTGTCTTTTCTTCCTGATGTCATCGGGGATTGAGATTTCTCTCGTGTGGCAGGTCTGTCTGTGCGGCTGCCGAGATCCTCAACACGGGCTGTCTTGTCTATCAAGGTTACTGAGTTAAAGTTTGACGTTTCTATAGATGGTATTCCCTTATTCCAGAACTGTGATATCCACATGCACTTTTTCTTACCGTGGAAAACTGCATTTCCCTACTTGTTCTACTTCTTTTTATGGTGGTGTATGGCAGGGGAAGGGATTATCTTGAGTTCGACGATTTAGCGACATATGGCTGGTCTACATCAAGATAACAGATCAAATGGTTTAGACTTGTGTCAAGTCTACCATCAGACATTGCACCACAGAGAGTCGTGACACTTAGTCATAATGGAAGCTGAACCAGAGTTCGACCACGCATGCGATGGATAGATGGATATCCGATGCCCTAACTTCCGGCATCTTCGTAGCTCATAAGAAGGCTCTCACCCGATGCCTTTGCAATACCTTACCTGACGCTGAAAGGTAATATTAGAGAAGAAGAAGATGGCTACTGCAGTATTCTAGACAAGAGAAGATGACGACGAATATGATGATGAAAGCTAGTGCATTAGTCACCTAATGTTGCCGCCGGCCTACCACGGCTTTTCTTTTAATTTGACTTCATTTGGACCAGACCAACAACTTTTGTCGGGAACCGATGATTCAAATCCGAGTCTCTGGCATGAGACCCCGGAATGCTAGCCTCTCGGCCAGCCACTTATGCAGTGACAAGTGGTGCTCTGTTTTCTACACCTCAGCACGCTACTCCTACACATCTTCGTCCTCCTCGTACTTCGCCTCCACCACTAAGAGGTGCCGTTTGGATTTTCCTTCTTTGAGTTGTAACCATATTATCCTTTCACATTCACCTCAGCAACGTAACGTTAGTCACCGTGTGTGGCTTAGGTTTTGTGAAAGCGCTTCGTAAGGCCGAGGTGCCTGCTTCGATCCCAGCTGCAGATGATATGTCAACAGACCGCCTTGCATTGTTTTCGACAATGACAGAATGCTAAACTACTGAACGTAAAATTTGCCTATAAAAATCACTACACCCACACACAAAATGCCGTAAAGGACACGCAACAAACTTTAAAAAAAAAACACACATAATTTAACACTGTTTTAACATTCCGTTAGCCTTTGCTATCTGTTTCCCCTATGTATTGATTGTGTAAACCAGTGATTCCCAAACTGTGCGCCGCAAAATATTTGAAGATACACGAGTTGTATTTGTTTGAATCTCTTACACACGAATAGTCATACTTTGACTTAGGATAAGCACCGTGGAAAATTTTTAGTTGAAAAAAGGCACCTCGACTAAGAAAAGTTTTGGAAACACTGATGTAAACTATTTCATAAGTGCTTTTAGTTTAAACTGACTAACGGGGTGCTCTATGTAACTGTAATATCAATCAATCAGGTACCGACTCCACAGTGATGGGTAGCTGCAACCGCCAACACGCTGTCTCGTGTCCTGGTTATACACTGTCTCAGACTCCAGCCCGACCATCTCTTGATGTTGTCCTGCCACTTGTACCTCTTGCTCTCTTGCCTTCCACCTTTCCCTCTAGTCTGGGTTTTTTAAGTGTTTCAAGTTTCTTTTGTATTTTTTTCAGTCATTTTTTTTTTTCATCTGTAGCCTTTCCACAACCTCTGTGTTGTTTTTGTTTCCATAAAATATGACCTATTACTCTGTATGCCCACATCTCCAGAGACTCAATTCGATTTTCTAATTGCCTGTTCATTGTCCGTCGGCTCTGTGGCTAAGTCGATGCGATCGCTTCGTAATGCCGGGATGCTGGTTTCGATCCCAGCTACGGGCCATGCGCCTTGTGTTGGTTTCAGTAGTATCAAGAAAGCCGACCGTCCAGAAGCAGTGGCAAACTACTGGACGTATTTGCCTTTTTGCAACGTCCTGTAAAGAATACGCAACTAACCTGTTCATTGTCCAAGTTTCTGCACCACATGGCAGGACTGAGTATACATAATATTTGACTATTCTCATTTCGTGTGTGTTGTTTATCTCCCTAGCTGTCAGTAACATGCAAAGTAATTGTAATAACCTTCTAATCAACAGAGATTGAAACAAGACTTCAAGCCAAAAACTCAGAATGTCTACCAGTGTAAAATCAATGGCAAGTTGGAGGTAAGTACAGACTATGCCAAAATTGACTGCACAATATATTTGTTTATTCTTCTGCATTTGACATAAGCCATGCAAAACATGATCTCCTGTCTATTGGGTCTCAAGCTGGTTGAAGACAGACCCCTACAACTTGCCTTGTAATGTGGCTTTTATTTTTGTGTGGCCCGACTCCCAACCTTTGCTGCTAGTACTTAGACCAGTACTGAACTACCTGCTCAAGGCTCTGTCTGCCTTATAAGTAAAGTAAAAAAAAAAAGTAAAGGACCCTTTTCCACGCCATCAGGTGTATAGGGCATATAGGGCTAGACCTATATTTTTATATCCAATCGGCACAAGATGGGTGATGTGGTCAGCATCACGCCGGCTACCTTTACTTTCCATGGACTGCACCCGGTACCCAATCAAGGCTGGGTCGACCTGGGAGCCAAGGTCATTTTTTTAAGTCTACCTTATGCTTGGAAATAAAAGCGGATTTGTGGGGGTCAGGGGGAAGGGGGAACTACAAATGTGATGGCTTGTCCTATGAGTCAACTAACTGAGTGTTTCCTTCAAAGTCAGAGTGCATCTATCTGCTTGAGAGGCAAGCAACCAAAAACTGCATAGAAACAAATAAGTCAGATATGCAAAACGGATGTGCTTGCAAGACTCAGGTTATGGAACAAGACTAAAGTCTAGAGATGAACAACCAGAACTTTCTGCTGGAAACTGCCTGTGAATTACCCTGTGTGGGTTCCAGGGCCCTATTATAGTGAAAACAAGAATAGACCCACTGCCTACCCAAAAGCATGTCGTAGGACTAGACTAATTGGGAGCTTCCTTAGAAGTCGGAGTGCATCTGCCTAAGAGGCAAGGAACCAACAGTCTGCACACAAATGTGTCAAATCTGTCAAATGGATACACTCGCAACACTCAGGTTCTGAAACAGGACTGCAGTCCAGAAGTGGACGAACAACCAGAACTTTCCACCAGAGTTTACAGCTGGTGATCGCAAAGAAAAAGAAGCCTGTGAATGTAAAGAAGAAGATAATGAAATAATATTTAAGAATGTGTGAATGTGGATCCGGTAAGAAGGCACATATGAGAGAAAGCAAATGACGTGTGTATAATCAGTGTGCTTGCTACGGGAACAATTTGCATCTACACCTTAATACATTTGCTGTGGGAGACTGATCTTTTGTGGGTGAGTCTGGTGTGCTATAATGTCAATTTTGAACTCACTAATATGTTTGCATTCACAATTGACAAGTTTTCTTTATACCCTGTATTTTGTGTAAGTGTACTCTCTAAGACTACATTGCTTGTCCAAAGCTAAAAACTGTTGTTTGTTCTTTCCTGTTAAATTTGTTTGTGCACAGAATGAAAGATGCATAGGAAGGGGTAAAAAAGGGGGGGGGGGGGGGAGAGATGCTTCTAATATATGTATTATGTTTGGTAACTGGGTTCTATTTCTTGCAGCAATGTGTATTTCTGTTATCCATCCTTGAACCATCATCTGTCCTAATGTTATTTTTTTGTTTTTGTTTTTCCAGAATCCTGACTGTCAGAACCACATACGGTTTCTGGTTAGGAACACCACGGTGCCAAACACATTCTACATGTGTGCCACGGGAGCCTACAACCCAGTGGCATATCAGTTAAAGGTGGGTCAGTAACATAAATACAGCTGTTTTTGTTTTCTTCTTCTTCTTCTTCTTCTTCTTCTTCTTCTTCTTCTTCTTCTTCTTCTTCTTCTTCTTCTTCTTCTTCTTCTTCTTCTTCCCTTTATCCCCAATAGTAAAGTAAAGGACCCTTTTCCATGTCTTCAGGTGTATTGGGAATAAAGTGCTAGACCGATATTGCATAGATAAATTTTAACTTGATTGGGGGTATGGTCAACATCATGTCTGCCACGTTTGCTTTCCTGGACTTTACCTGGTACCCATTTTAGGCTAGGTCGATCTGGGAGCCATGGTCATATTTTTTTTTTTTTTATCAGGCTTGAGGTGGAACCCACAACCTTCGTGCCTGAGGGGAGCACCCAGCTGCTAGACCACAGCGGCTCCCATTCCCAGAAGGCACTCCACCAAGTTGTACCAAGTGGTACTTTTCTTTGCCATTGAGTACATTTCACCCCTTATCATCCCCAGCTTTTTCACCTTGTTCTTTAGTTTCCTTCTAGGTGTGTGTGTTTTTTTTCCCTGCCATTTTAAAACTCTTTCAATACCAGGAAACACACTGAGTTCATTGGTTGGCCCATACCTCATTTTTTTACTTATTTTAACTTACTCTCCTCCCCATGCTGTTACCACTTTAAAGCCATATACACTGGGTGAGATGTAAATAATTTAACAATTGCTAGTGACAGAATGAGCATTAGCAACAAATGTCTGGGCTAGGAATGAGTTCCTCCTTAAAAGAGAGTTTGGTTATAAAACAGTTGTATGAGACTGATGCACTAATATTGTGGGAGTGAAAAGAGTAATTTACTTTTCACTTTACAGTGTTTCTAATTTCGTAATCACAGAAAAAATTTACTGAAGGTTAGTTAAAGGTAACAGTCATCACAAAATTCACTCATTGTTTGCTATTTATATCATGTAACAGTTTCAGAGCTTGTCTAATTATTTACCATTTTATATATCAAATTACATTTACAGTTGGAGAATGACAGGTTTGCTGTGCTGAAAGATGACCTGAGTGGGCTTGGCGTTTGTCCATATGACCCTAATGATAACACCACAGTCATTCTTGTAGGTGAGTATTGAAGGTACAGCAGGCAACCTACAGAAGTGTGCCAGGAATTGCTGCTTTATAAGTAATCCTGGATAAGCTCAGTTAATGTAAAGTTAGACTGTAGACATGAAAGAAGGCAAACATTTCCGATTTATAAATATTAATTCTAATTGTTTGCCTGTCAATAATTTTTAACACAGTCAAAATATGTTTATGTCCCATTTTGATCTCAGAATCAAACATAGATTTAAGTCACGAACTGTAGCGCACTGCGTATGTACACATGTTTGTTGTTACTGTACCACATTTACCTGGAATATGACCAAACGAGTGGTGTGTGTTACACCTGCTGCAAGTACATATTTGCTTTTTTGTGTATCTGTTTTGTTATCTGTGTAATCAAACAGTACAATTAGTTTATATACTTGCAGTGGAGCTTTAAGTACAAAGAAATCAAATTATTTTTTAGATATTGTGTATCATTTGCAACATGGAGCCAAAGAAAAAAAAGAAAGAAGAGAAGAAGAAAATTATAATAGAGATTAAGAAAGAGATTGTGTGATAATATGTGAAAAGAGTCAGGCAAACTGATTTGTGCAAGCAGTATAACTTGTCCAAGTCCATCACAGCTACAGTTCTTAAGAATACTAATTTTTTTTTTTAATAATGAACTGGACGTAGCCAAAGAAGTATCTGTCATGTCATGAGGAAGAAGTAGTTATGGAAACACTTCTACTCATCTTGATTGATGCCATCCACTACCAGTATCAAAGACATTGGGGAAGTTTAAAGCTAGCAAAGGATGATTTGAGAAATTCAAGCATACAACCAGTATCCATAGTGTTGTTAGACATGAAGAAAGTGCTGGTGACAACCAGCAAAACAAAAGCAGCTGAAAAGGTCATGAAAGAATTTCAGAAGCTGGTCAAGTCAGTTGTTTTAGAGCAGAACAAGTTTTCAGCTGCGATTAAACTTGGCTTTTTATCCAAGAAGAAATGCTTAAGAGAACAGTTAAAAGGAAATAGCTTTGCCAGGACGTAAGCCGATGAAAGACAGAATAACTTTGCTCTTTTGTGCCAGTGTCTGTGGTGATCTAAAGATAATATTTCTGTTAGTTTATCACTCTGGAAATCTTAGTCTTTAAATAAGAACATTAACAGACACAACTCAACTTTTGTTGGAAACATAACAGCAGAGCTTATGTAACCAGGCATTTTATTTGAGAATGGGTTAATTGATCTCTCATAAGATATAAGGGGAAATTGGGTTTCGAGGTACAAACTGTCCAAGGCACGAACTACAGTCAGAAATAAATTTGGTTCATTAGTCTAGGTACCACTGTATTGTCTGATGTTTTATATATGTATATAATGTTTGCTTTTTTCAGTTCACTGTGTTCTTTCTTTATTTCTCACCTCCACAGAGAAGAATTCTCCTGGCAATGTCCCATCACTGTTTGCTGGATCAGTCACAGATTTCGTCAAATCAGACCCAATCATTTTTCGTCCCTTTGTGTACTTGCCAAATGGGATGCTTGAGGCACCATATGTTAGAACACCTAGAGCCAGAAATGACTGGCTGAATGGTAAGTGAACTTTTCACAACAAAAGTTGTAGACAGGTCTGGTACACAGTACTGACCTTTCTTTTTATTTTAAGGTATCTTTTTTTTTTTAGGGCTACTGTAATAGAAACTTTGTGGTGAGTATTAGCACCATTTTATCTCTAGGAAAAAAAAGAACAAGCCCTAATAATAGATCTGTTTGTAATGTTTTTAGTCAGGCCTTCAAACAAATTTTAAATTATTCTAAAATAAACATTGCTTGTTAGTTTACATTCTTGTTAGGCACTTTTCCAGACGATAGTGCTTTATTGTGCTATGAGGAGGCTTGGGACTCACAGCCCATGGTGAGTGTGACTAGCAAGACCTGTCCTTATTAAGAAAGGTCTTCCACAGTTAAAGCATGGAATTTCAGAACCATTATTGTCATCATTTGTATTTAGTGTGTTTGTTCCCAGATGCTCAGCTCTCATCCTTTCTGTAGTCTTATCTTTCTTCATTCTCATTCCCTTCCTGATGTGCCCCCTCCGTGCAACACGGTCCGTGGCATTTTGTTCCCACAAGTCCATCTCAGTACTTTTGTCATTTATGTCTTGCTTGTCCATATCTTTACCTCATAACAGAAGTCAGCCTCGACATCTTCTACCCATCTGTAATTCACCATAGAGGATGTCCTTAGAGACTCTGGCATCCTCCATTCTTCAAGTGTGACCCAGCCACCTGCCCCTTCCTAGACTGAGCATTGAGAAAACTGTTGTAGTACCTGATTTTTTCCAATACCTCAGTGTTTGTGATCTTATCTTGCCTCTTAATGCCAAATATTCTTATTAGGCATCGCATGGGAAAGCTGTTTAGCTGTTCCTCCTAGTGCGAATAAGTTGACCAAGTTTCACTGCCATAAAGCAGAGCACTAAAAACACAAGCCTGATAGATGAGTTTTTGTTTTAATTATGATCTTTCTGTTCTCCTAAACTCTTTTTGCTAATCTACTCATTGTTGTTGCTGCCTTACCTATACTGATGTTGATTTCTTGGTCCAGCGATAGTTTGTTATTCACTCTGGATCCCAGATAGGTAAATTGGTCAGCTGTTTGCAGCTCTTCACCGTCAATGTAGACTGTAGATATGTCATTAACACCTTGCACCATAACCTTTGTCTTCTTTTTGTTCGTTGTTAGTCCAAATTCACAGCATGCATCAGCAAATGCAGACAGTAAACTTTGCAGATCCTCCTCTGAGTGGGTGGTTATTGCTGTATTATGTGCTAACAGCAGATCACTGATAAATACTTTCCTTATCTAGTTTTGGCTTTCAGCCTATGAGCATTGTAAAGGCTATAATCAGATGAAGAATGGATGAATATACCACCCTTCTTATCTTTAAAAGCATGTTTCAAAAGAAGTGAGAAGTGCTTCACTCCATTGATGATTACAAACTCCTCTGATGTGGCACTGTCAAAGTTGATTGTACCTTTCATACCTGTGTGGAATGACTCAGTAATGCCTCTGGGTAGGTGGACACCCAGTCTTCTTCAGCGTGTTGAGCAGACATTTTCATGTTGAGCAGACTTTTTGGACTAAACAAATTAAATGCCTTGGTAAATTCAATAAAAGCAATATACAGTAGTTGATTTTGTTCACTGCATTTCCCTGTAATTGTGGTTTAAAAAAATATCATATCAGTGGTTGACCAGTTCCCACGAAAGCCACACTGGGACTCTGGGTAAACCTCGTCTCCTAGGATCTGGAGTCTTCGTAGAACAATTTTCATAAGTACCTTTCCAACAGTACATACCAGTGTATTCCCCTGTAGTTATTGCAGTCACTATGATCGCACTTATTCTTATATATAGTTATAAATTACTCTTGAATCTTTGAAGTCTTGCAGAACCTGTCCCTCACGCAAGCAGAGTCTTATTATATACTATCATATTTCTGACTTATTCATGGAGATCTTTGTTTAGTGTTTACACATGACCTCTGCAATAGCAGCTTTCATGAATTTCATCTTTACTGCGATTGTCTTGCCTTCCAGAACCACAGTTTGTTGGGTCATTTGATGTGGGCGAATATGTGTATTTCTTCTACCGAGAAGTGGCTTTGGAATACACCAATTGTGGCAAAAAGATCTACTCAAGGGTGGCAAGAGTTTGCAAGGTAAGTAAGACTTAAACTTTTAATGGGTGTATGGTTTTTTCCTGTTTCCACATGTTACAATAAAACTTCTCTCTCTCTCTCTCTCTCTCTCTCTCTCTCTTCTCTCTCTCTCTCTCTCTCTCTCTCTCTCTCTCTCTCTCTCTCTCTCTCTCTCTCTCTCTCTCTCTCTCTCTTTCTCTCTACTCTCCTCTCACTCTCTTTTTGTTATGTGTATGTTAAGTGTTGAGCTAAAAACTGACATCACAACACTCAGGATGTTCCAGTAAGTGCTCAGTCCTCATCTTCAGCAGCCAGTGAAGAGTTCCAATCCCCTTGGTGTCAGTAGCAGTTTGATTATAAGTCTGTCTGGCTTTTTTTATTTTCTTTAGTTCCTGTGTTTGTCATCTGTCTTTGTATTCTTTATTTACTGTAAAATCTAAAGGTGTTTTTTCCCCATGTAAACTAGCCTTCATGAGGGTTAAAATTACCCAAATATCAAAGTCCAGAACAGAATCTGTATCTCAGTTTCCAGAGGGTTTCGGACAGCTGACCAGTCAGTTCATTTTTTTTATTTTAACTCTTTCAGTCCCAAACAACGTGTGATGTGTGATTAGCCCTTCAGTTGATCCCACCCAAAATGTAATATGTTCTAGTCCTTCTTATAGTTGGTCACATTATACTAAGAAATCTGGCTTACCCAGTGTTTAGCATCTTTGAACGCAATACATTTGTGGCTTTTCCTGTTGCTTATTTATACATATGGAAACCTCGAGTAAAACCTTCTGGCACTCAAAGAGTTAACTAATGTTTCCTTTTACATAAACCTTGCATCTTCTTCTCTTCTTTTACAGAATGATTATGGTGGGAGTAATACACTTCAGAATATCTGGATTTCATTCCTAAAAGCCAGATTGAACTGCTCAATACCAGGAGAATATCCATACTACTTTGATGAAATACGTACGTCTAATCACCGTGTTTTATATTTTTAAGTATACAGTTGATGTAAACATATTTTTAACTTTAAAACTTAATGACAACTGGCAAACTCTGTGGGTTTAAAAGGCAAGGGGAAGACATGGAGATAAATACCTAGATGACTTGACTGTTTGGTATCTATGAGACAAGAGCATAGACCTGACTTGACACTGGTGATTGTTTGAGATGCTGAGCCATGACCTGTCACGCATATCAGCATAGCACAGGATGATGATGATTTATAAACCTTACATTGAGATATTCTAGAAATATGTGCAGAGTTGTTGGCATTACAGATATTTTGTTCATATTTTATTAAAATATTCAATAGAGTTGATAAAATTCATTTTTTTTAAAGGGATAAAGATAGGCCGGTTTGATAATTAACTTGCCACAGTGAGCAGTGTTATACAGAGGTAACAGAGCCACAGGACAACCATGCAAAAGATGGACTGCAGAAATATCTGAGACACTGAAAAATACTATATGCCAGGTGAGCAGAAGGGCTCGCTCCAGAGATATCTTCCTGCCCTGATGCTGTGAGTTATTCCAGAATAAAGAAAAGAAGAAGTGAAGATAATTATTTAAAATAAATACACATGTTATCAATTGTACAACTTTGATTTTCAGAGGATGTTTACAAAGTCGGAGATACATTTTATGGACTCTTTACAACAAATATGTAAGTAGCCTGCTGATAGAGATTTTGCTTTGATACAGACTTTGTTTTCCAGTGTGATTCTTTGGAGTTTGAACTGGTCTTGAACCTCCTGACCCTGTCTCTTAAAGGCAGTGTGAAAGATGTGCTCTAGTAGACACAGCTGAGAAACATAAAGTACTCATCTTCTTTTTTTGTATTCTGAACCCTTGAGGTTCTTTGCTGGAGATATCGCCAGCCTACATTTATTTCTGTTATCAATCTTCTCTTTCCATTTGGTGGCTCCAAGTGTTTGTAGGTCTACTTGGATGTTATCTCTTTGGTCTGCCTCATGGTTTACAGTTCCCTTGGGGCTGCGTGATCTCGAGGCATGGTGTCCGCCTCGAGTGCTAGAGGTTCAGGGTTCAATCCCCGGTAAGGGTAGGGATTTTTTTCATATGTACTTGGACTTCTAATAATTCCCCCTGGTCTCTGGGTATTGAGATTAGACGTCCGTGTGCATTGTTATACACGTAAATAATCCCTTGGCAGCTGGAAATTGAAAAGAGTAGCCTAATGGCGCTGCCCGGGCAAAATTTGAGTTAAAAATCTACCCAAAAATATTTCAGGATCCTTGTCTGTGCTACAGAGCCTGTGCACTGTGCTGAGCTTCTTCGGACTCTGACTTTAGTTAGAAGAAGAACGGAGCACTTATGGGTTACTACCTGTGTGCCATGATTTTGATCAGTTGTTCAAAATACACAATTTTTGTCTCTCTATCATCTGCATACTATATACTGTTTGGCATGTATATCCATTTTACTGGCATTTTTGTGTGCAGTTGTTTGTTCCTTGCCACTCGGGCAGATGTGCTGTGACTTTAAAGGAAGCATCCAATTAGTCAACTCCTACTGCATGCTTGTTGGGTAGTCATTGGGTCTATTCTTGTTTTCCCCTACAATGAGGCCCCAGAACCCACACAATGAGGCCGCAGAACCCACACAGGGAAATTCAGATTTGAATCCTAAACCTTCAGCTATGCTACCACAGCTATTTTTTTTTCTCTACTAGTGTGTACCAAATCTGAATATCAAGGAGGTTGGCTGGTAAACAGCATCCTCTCTCAGAAACTGAAATATTTAGGCCATATCAAATGCTACGACAGATTGGAACAAATCATAGCAGAAATAATACTAAAGAAATGCAGGGGCTGAGCAGAATAAAGATTGCAACAGGATATAAATGACACCTTGGGTAGGACAGTGCACAAGGTGGGAGAGCTGGCAAGAGAGCTAATTTCTTTCAGTCAGACCGTGATGAGACTGATGTCCTGTAAAGGATAGCAGAAGTACCAGGAAAGAAGGGAAAGAAGGCTGAGCAGCAGGAAGATGGACACAGGATATAGATTACACCTTGGGTTGGAGGAAAGTGCACAAGGTGGGAAAGCTGGCAAGAGACCCAGTCTCTTTCAGTCAGACCGGGATGAGACTGATGTCCTGTAAAGGATAGCAGAAGTACCAGGAAAGAAGGGTAGGGGCTGAGCAGCAGGAAGATGGACACAGGATATAGATTACACCTTGGGTAGGAAAGTGAACAAGGTGGGAAAGCTGGCAAGAGACCCAGTTTCTTTCAGGCAGACCGTGATGAGAGCAATGTCCTCTAAAGGACCTACTACATGATGTAAAGGACCCTTTTTCACACCTTGGGGTGTATTAGGCATATAGGGCTAGACCTATACTTTATAGACCAATGGCACTCTGTGGGTGATATGGTCAACATCATGCCAGCCGCCTTTACTTTCCAGGACTGTACCTGGTACCCATTTAAGGCTGGGAGCCAAGATCATATTTTTTTTTAAACGTCTGGCTCCGCCAGGACCCTAACCCACAAC
Organism: Candidula unifasciata; assembly: GCA_905116865.2. Taxonomy (NCBI): domain Eukaryota; kingdom Metazoa; phylum Mollusca; class Gastropoda; order Stylommatophora; family Geomitridae; genus Candidula; species Candidula unifasciata. The sequence goes on along the minus strand of CAJHNH020006667.1, from coordinate 1,296,992 downwards.
TTTCCAATCCCCAGGTAAGTGTCTAGCCACTACACCACAGTGGCTCACTCTGCTACATGATGAGTTTAGTTTATCTTTTTACTATAATTAGTCATTGATTCATATGTTTTCTCTCATTTTCCTGTTGAATGTGACCTTTGTTGTGTTTTATTTTTTTAGGAATGGGTTGACAGCTTCTGCTATTTGTGGCTTCAACATGCGAGATATTCACAGAGCTTTTGATGGTCCATTTAAAGATCAGAAGGACAAACAATCCATTTGGTTACCTTTAACGGATGGAGAGGTACCTCACCCTCGACCTGGAGATGTAAGAATTTGTAGAAAACAGTCAATATTATGAAAGTGCTCGGTGCATGGTAGTCCTCTGTGCCTGATGTTAACTGTTTCAGGCCTATCAATTTTGACAGACTTAGCTCGCATCAATTTTTCTTTACAAAAATGGCAGAGGGTGTATAGTAAAATAAAGGCAATAGAGAATGTAATTTATTTCAAATCCCTATACAAATAGTAGTCGGCTCTGTGGCTAAGTCGATGTGAACGCTTTGTGATGCCGGGTTTGATCCCAGCTGTGGGCCATGCGCCTTGCGCTGGTTTCGAAAGTGGTATCAAGAAAGCTAACTGTCCAGAAAGCAATGGCAAACTACTGGATGTAAATTTGCCTAGAAAAACCACACGACAGTCAGGGGCTGTTGGGGTTGGTTCTGCAACGTCCTGTAAAGGATGCGCAACTAACCTTTTTTATACAAGTACATATATATATATATGTTTGTTTTTTTAAGAGGAATTAATGTATATTTTGAATTTGAATGATATATTAGTGGGGGAAAAAAATTTGACAGGCATTGTGTTTACAAAATAATTCTTCATTTACCCAAGAAAAGTATATATCCAAATTTAAAAATAACACTTTGAAGTTTGTTAAATTTCTCAACACATTCAAAAGTTACGGCAAGTTTCTGGGTTAGTTTATCATTCAGAGGCTTTAGGTTCTTACAGAGTGCTGCACACAATTTGAAGAAACAATAGTATGGCAGAAAAATCAACCTATACCTACAAAATGTTTACTTTGTACAGTATTATAAAAACTGTTCTAAAAATTTACAAAAAGAGTAGACCCACTGCCCTTAAACAAGCATGTAGTAAGAATACTAATTGGGGAAATTCCTTCTAAGTCAAATCGCATCTGCCTGAAAGGTGAGGAAACAACAGCCTGCATTCAAATAAACCAGATCTGTAAAACGGATATGCATGCAAAACTCGGGGTATGGAACAAAACTAAAGTCCAGAAGTGGATGAACAACCTGAACTTTCTGCTAAAGTTTACAGCCAGTAAACACAACAAAAAAACAAAGAATACAGACTGTGTAGCTGCAATGATTTCAATGTAGGTTAGCCACAGTATGGCACCATTTGAAACAGTCCTTTGGATATAAATGTGAATGACTGTCCTAAATGCAGAAGCAATGGAACATCTGTGGCTTAGGTATTGTGAACGCACATCGTAATTCTGAGGTTTGATCCCAGCTGCAGGCAATTAGACAGCAGACCTGCTTGTATTGGTTTCATCAGTGGTGTCGAGAACCAACCATTTAGCAAGCAGTGGCAAACTGCTGAATGTAAAATCATAGACAGCCACAAGATGTTGATAAAATTATAACTAGACTGTGTAATACAATTGTTATTACAAATGTTTTGATGCAGTGTAAAAAAGCCAGCAGCCTGAACAAGGAAAGCAACCTTCACCAAGCTTTCACGAGTTTTATATCACGGTCAAGCATGCTCATGGACAAAGCTGTTTCTCACACATTTGGAAAACCAATCTTTTACAAGAGCAACTGTTTGATGCAAAAACTGGTGGTTGTTCAGAATGTTGCCGGTCACGGAGAACTAGTTTTCTTTACAGCTTCAAGTAAGTAATATGAATTTGTCTGCATTTACCTCAAAATTAACATTTTGTTTGAATTTATCAGACACATGGAAACTTTTGATTTTGAAGAAGTACTGTATGTTGTAGGTTAGTTGCGTATTCTTTACAGGACGTTGCAGAACCAACCCCAACAGCCCCTGGCTGTTGTATGTTTTTTCTAGGCAAATTTACGTCCAGTAGTTTGCCATCTGTTTGTCATAACAGGGCTTAAAAATAATAAAGCAACTGGTGCTGATGGAATTGCAGCTGAACTTTTAAAAGAAGGTGGTCATGCATTACATGTAAAGATATATGAATTAATAAAACTAATTTGCAAGATGGAGAAACTACCCCATGAATGGAAAGTGTCTTTATCAATAACTATTTTTAAGAAAAGAGACATGTATAAGTTTGAAAATTATAGAGGAATATCACTATTATCTACAAGCTATAAGATACTATCGTCGGTACTGCTAAACTGGCTAAAACTATACGTCGAAGACATACTGGGAGATTACCAAGCGGGTTTCCGACAAAACAGATCAAAAATAGATCAGATATTCATTTTACGGCAAATAGCAGAGCAAAATTGGGAATATAGAAGAGATGTACATAATGTATTTGTGGATTTTAAAAAGCCGTATGATAGTGTGCATAGAAACAGTTTATGGAATGCTGTGAAGGACTTTGGAATACCAAACAAGTTAATCACTATGACCAAACTGTGTATGGTAGACACTCATAATACAGTATTGTATAAAGGCAGAAAGTTTCACAGGACTTAGTGACTCACAGGTTGCCACCATGACACAATAGTAGCAGGCTCATGTGCTTAGTGGTCATAGCTTTCAAGCCCTCGATTTTTGTAAAAGCTGACCAAGACTCCAGATTTCTTCTGCTGCTTCTTATTTTTTTTTTTTTTTTTTTTAAGGCAGTTTCAGAAAATTATATGGATACATTTGTTATTTTGTTTTGTTTTTCTTTTTGGTCTATTCCCCCCTCCCTCCCCCAACAGGGCCAAAAGACTGAAACAGGGGAAGTTTTAATACATCAACATTAATTAGTGATGCTGTTGTATTATTATGTGATAATTTAAATATTTTATGAATCACTAATAAAATCTAATCACAATTCATGTTAATTTTTTTTTAATACTGCTGTCAAACTTATAATGATATTCTGTTTATTGATGATTGATTAGATTAGGATTCGTTTTTGCTTTTAATTTCATTTTTATCTGGTAGAATACATCATAATTATTTCCTTAATAAATGCATTCCTTAACTGTAAATGTAACCGAAATATAAATTGTGGATTTCTGTCATCACATCAAAATACTCCCACCATTTTTATTCTTTTTTTTCTGATGTACCTGTTTTCTGGCAACATAGTTACCAAACCTAGTTACCATATCATATTGTTCCTATTTTTTTTTCTTCAGATAATGGCTTACTATACAAAATAGCTGCCTGGCCAGGTCTGACCCCACTTGATGCACCCAAAACATATGTGGTGACTAACTACATTCCATTTAGTGATAGCAGGCCAATATGGACTCTCATATTGCATGTAAGTATAGCATCTTTGAGGGCTTTTAGACTGCAATGGTTTTTATGTATAGAAAACAATTGCAGAAAACAGGCAGAAACTGCATACACAAAGAGCTGAATGGAAATAGACCATGAAGATGGTTGAGATGCTCCCTGTATGGGTTATGGGGCTCTGTTATAGGGAAAACAAGAATAGACCCACTGCCTACCTAAAAGCATGTTGTAAGAGTCAACTAATGGGGAGCCTCCTTCAAAGTCAGAGTGCAACTGTCTGAGAGGCAAGGAACCAGCAGTCTGCTTACAGATGAGTCAGATCTGTAAAACGCATGCACATGCAACACTCAGGTTCTGAAAAAACAACAAGAACTTTCTGCCAGAGTTTACAGCTGGTGAACGTGAAGAAAACAAAGAAGAAGAATGTGGAGATGTAATAATCAGGCAGATCTACAAACACTTGGAGTCACCAGCTGGACATAGAAAGCCAATCACGGAGACGAACTGAGGTGGGTGATATGTGCAGCAATGAAATTCCAGGGCAAAAATGAACCGAACAGTGCATTCTTGAAATAAATCCACATCATTCAGAGTGTCAGGTTTTTTCTTCATGTTCACCTGCTGTAAACTCCAGCAGGAAAGTGGAATGTTGAATTAAGAATTGATATAACAGCTCTGGACACTCCCCTTTACTAGGAGGAACAGTAGGTCTGTTCTGCCCCCTCTTGCCCCCCCCCCCCCCCCCCCACCCGACCCTCTTCCTGTCACAATGGGACGCCAGAACCTACATGGAAAAGAGCACATGGCAATCAGTTTGATTATTTCGCTACAGAGACCCTTAAATGACTTCCTTATGGACCACTAACCACGGAGACCCTCCTGGCTTTGTGGCTGTTTTTGGTAGGGGTTGATGTGTGGCTCCGCTTTGAGCCATCTTCAGCCAGCTAGCGTAAAGTTCCAATACTGATGGTGCCAGTTGCAGTCTGATTATGTATCCATTTCTCTTGTAGTTCTTGAACGAAAACAAGACACCCTACCCCCTAATAAGCATGTCAAAAGCTGAATAATTAGTTGTGCCTACTTCAAAGTCGGAGTGCGTCTGGAACCAACAGTCTGCATAAAAATTAGCCAGATCTGTAAAATGGATGTGCACACAAAACTCATGTCCTGGAACCAGATTTATATTCAGAAGTGGACAAACAACCAGAACTTTCCATTAGAGTTTATAGCTGATGAATGTGAAGAAGAAGAAGAAGAAGAAGAAATGTCCATCTGGCCTTTCCTAAGTGTTGATTGTCAAGCAGATCCCCTGGTAACTCCCTCCTGCACCAGTCTGTCCAGAACATGAGGTTCTGTTCGCTCTTCTACAGTGTTTCCATGAGAGAAAGTGGCAAGTCCACTTGAAGTCTCTTGTCATAGCTGGTTGAGTGAGTGTTGAGGTCTACTTATAAGAATCCCAAGAACTATGGTGATAAATGATTAGCTTGCTTGCACAATAGTTGAGTGAGCAAATCTCCAACAAGGCAGACATTTGTTTAATTGACTAAGAATTCAAGGCTGATTGAGTGTAAAAATGGGTACAGCAAATGTTTTGGAAGTAAAGAATGCTGAAATAGTAACTGTTTTACCTTAGGAAAGCCAATTGCTAAAACAATATATGAAGCTTGCACCATAAGCCCAACCAACAGCCTCAGGTAAGCCATAACAAAAAATGCCTCCTTACTCACCAAGGAGTTTAAGACTACTGACAGTTATTATTGATATGTTGTACTGTGTTCTGCAGGATTCATGGATATACTTTGGTACTGATATGGCTGTGGGCCAGATTGCAGTTCAGACCTGTGACAAGTACAAAAAAATTGACCTGTGCATATATGACCCATATTGTGGTTGGGTTGCTACATTGGGAGAGTGCAGGTCTAATGAAAATAAAAAGTAAGTAGGTCACATACTCTGATGCCCTTTGAAAAATCGAAGGACTAAAATTGTATTACCTAATCACTGATGCAGATCCTAGGGAGAGAACTTGACAACTGTCACCATATCAAGAGGTGAAGAACAGATGCTGACTCTAGATATAACACACACTGAGGTTGGGTTGATTTGAGGATCTATGTTCCATCAAAGATTGAAATGAGAAAGAGATGGAGATCAAACCCATAATTTGTTAATAATTTATTCATTTTTAAAAATTAAAACTTGGCATTGTTTTCCTCTGACAGCTCAAAAACGATTACTATGCTGCATCGGTCAGTGCAGGAACTGTTAGGCTTTCCTGTTGTTTTTTATTTGATCAGAATGATTCTGTTGAATATTTTGTTTGGCCGGGGTGTGGCAGAAACTGACAATAACATTATTTTTCAAAAGTGTTCTTACTTTTGTGGTACTATTCTTCTTTGCCAGTTCAACTCTTTGAGGCCCAGGGGTTTTAGCACCACAGGCTAGGGGGTAGTAAAGAAAGTAATAAAATTGGTGCATCATGCGTTCATTGGGCTTCTGGGTATGAACATAGGATGCGTTCTTTGGGACTCAAAGAGGTAATCATATGTCCTTCTCTGTAGTCTGCAAGTATTTATTTAGTCTTTTATGCTTGCTAAATAATTAATAATTAAATTTAATTCATTTGATATGTCTTTAATGGCTTCAGTTGGGATACCATCTGGACCAGCAGTTTTCACATCCTTCAGATGTTTAAGAATTGTACTGATTTCTACTACTGATGATACCTCACACTTGATATCTAACTCCAGTTCTGCAGGTTGGACATTGTGAAGATATTTTGGAATCATTCTATTCAGAAGTGCCTAAAAGTATTTAACCCACCTGTTCATTTGACTTTTAATGTAGTGAGAAATGTCCATTGTTAATTTTTTATTCCATTCTAACTTCTGTGTTCTTTTCATGGATTTACAGTTTTAACTTATATTTTTGACTTCTTTATTGCTTAAATTCCAGTTTGATCAACTATGCTAAAATAGACCTGCTGTCATACTCACTTGAGGAAGCTATCAAAAAACATGTGGGAGAACTATATGGTAAGAAAATGTAATGGTGTGTAATTCATTATTTTATATTCAACACATTTTTACATATAGAATTTACATAGATGTCATAGTCACAATTTTATCAACCTAATTTTCCTATCGAGGTGAGTACATGTCACCTAGTTATAGGTCTTTCTGTCATTTAACACTATTTATAACTGATATTGTCATTTTTTATTTTTATTTTTTTATTTTTTAGTTAGCTGTTAGTTTTTTAATTTTTTATCTTGCCAAAAAATAAAAATATTTATTTTTCCAGGGCAGTTCTTATTTGACTGTCTGCAAAGTTTCTTGCATCAGATGTTACAACTGTTGTAAGATAGTTGTACTTTCTTCTTCTTCATCTTTTTCTTGTGTATAAAACTGAATCCTAAAAAGCAGAGTGCATTGCATCAGAACTAGCCATGCAGTCCTAAATCATTAGGCTGAAAGACCTCTCCACCTTACACCACAAAAGTGGTAAATACAAGCAATAACTGGCAGGTTGTTTTTAGTTTTTGCAGGTGTGTGTTAACTTGTGCATGTCTTAGTGATTACAGAATCATCAAATCAGTCAGATACTGTCTTCACAATGAAGGAAGACCGACTGCGCTGGATCTCCACTGACTCTCTGTCTCTCTTGATTGCATGCTTTCTCAGACAGCTGTTCACAATTTTCTTGGTGTTTTGTCATCCTACTTGTATCCTGTCTACCTCTTACACGCCTGCTTTTCAAAATTTAATTTCAGTTTGTTGTTTTTTTTAAATAAAAGTCATACATCTTTCAGTGTGGCTGAGTCAGCCCACCCACACTGGACTACAAGTTGCTTCACAATCATTTTCCAGTGCCTCATAAAACTGCTATCTCACTTAGGGTTTGAATTGGATTTATGGGATTTCCAACTTTTTGATTCTCATCTTTGAGAATCCTACAGACTAATCCTGGAGGGCAAAAACTATTTTTAAAAATGATATGGCTGAAATATTTAACGTTTCTGTTAGGTAAGTTATAAATTGTACATAATTTTATAAAGGGCAAATTATCTGTGGTTTAATAAATTATGCTTCATTTATCATTGTTATAAAAGAAAATGTAATATGTAGTCTACTTATGGAAACCTGTCAACCCAAGAGTCTTGATTTAGAATCTACATTGAGACAGATTTGTTGTATCAGGGAGATAACAAACAGAATAGGACAGGCTAAAACTGCTTTTTATATAATGAAAAACATACAGTAAATCCATGTTACTGGAGGCTAGAAAAAGAATTCTGGTATGCTATAAAGAGCCAGATTTTTCATATGGCTGTGAATTCTGGACAATTAAGAAACAAGCCAAACAATTTCATGAGGCCTCTGGAATATGGTTTTACAGAAGAATCCTTAGACTTCCTTGTACAGCCACACACAAAAATGCAACCTAGATGTTTTGAAATGAAAGAGGGGAAGGCTTGAAAACAACTTATTGCAAACACCAGAAAGAGACTAGCATGCTTGCCTGTCAACACAAGCGACCTAGTTTTGAATCAACTGAGGCGGTTATTTTTTTTAAAACCTACCTACAATGCCCTGGAAAGTAAAGATGGCTTTAACTGATACTACCTCATCATTCTTTGAATAGTAGTTGGTCTGTACAACTTTGGGTCTAGCACCATATGTTCGTAAAGCCAGTTGGCATATGTTTTACTTGCTCACATTTACTTTAAGAAAATAGCATCTGGGAAACTGCATTTATTATTGAAGAGTGAGGGTCTTAGGGACAGTCAAAAGAGTGCAACAGCTCCAGATGGTTTAACAGGATTCCTGAATTGTTAATTTTTGGTTATAGTTGTTTTATCATCTGGGAGCCCCTGTGGTGTAAGCCTGCGCTCTTAAGGTCTTGGGTTCAAATCCAAATGGAGCTGAACTGGTTTTTTTTTTTTCTAAATGACCTTGGCTCCCAGCTCAGCCCAGCCTCAAATGAGGACTAGGTCAAGTCACGGGAAATATAGGCAGATGGCGTCATGTTGACCGTATCACCCACTGAGTACTGATTGGTCTATAAAATATAGGTGTAGCCCTATATGCCTAAAGCACGTAAAGGCGTGGAAAGTGGTCCTCTACTTTATATTACTTTATAATCTATTCCTGTCATTCGTTTGTTTCAGTATTTGAAAAGCTTTCCAAGACAGCAGGAAGTTCAGTGACTTTGCGGGTGGAGTATCGACTTCATATTACCGGCAGCGTGAAGTGGACCAGGAATGGAACTAGTGTCAATGATGATAGGCACATCTTGGCACAAGACAACTCTCTTATAATAACCGATCTTCGACAGACAGACGAGGGGCAGTATATTGCAACAGATAACCTTGGGAGAACTGTGGCAGAGTATTCTCTTGCTGTAGAAACAAGTAAGTTATACATATGTGTAACAGATTTTATACTGCGTAATGCAGTGCTCCAAACCCTTTTTTTGTGCCATGCCCCACCTAAGCCTTTCTAAAATTCTTATGATTCCATGTAACATCGCCAGATTAAACTTCATTCTTGTTCCAGAACTCTAGTTTTGTGTGCACATCCATTTTACAGATCTGGCTTATCTGTATGCAGACTGTTTGTCCTTTGCATCTCAGATAGATGTACTCCAACTTTAAAAGAAACCCCTAATTAGTCACCTTCTACGACATGCTTGTTGAAAAAGTGGGGGGGGGGGGGGGTTAGTGAATGTGTACCCCCCCCCCCCCCCAAATAATGTAGCTCTATAACCTACATAGGGATGATGCCATCAGTATCATGTTGACCACCTTTACTTTCCAGAGTATTAACTGGCATAATCATTAAGCTCAGTCAACATAGGAGCCCAGATTCCCCATCTCATAGTATCACCAACAGATGACAAATGGGGTGTACTGGTTTAGGTAATCTTTGTGAAATTGTTTCATGTAGCGCTTGGATATTGGTTTTCTCAGCCACCCATGATTGAAATTATTAGGATTAACAAACAAATATAACATCACAGTGTCAATAAATATATGAACACAACTTAAAAAGGCAAACATGTTTTCTTATCTTGTACAGACAAAGAGCAGATTGAACAAAGATGGATGCGCAAATTTGACCAGTGGTGTGATGAGTTTGAACGATATCAGGAAGATATCCGACAGTGGGTGAGTAGAAACAATAAGTTTGGTTTCCACATTATTTTTGTATAGAAATGGTGAGAAAATATCTGCTGTGCGAGAAACTCAGAAAATAACCTAAGATAAAGATCATTATCTGAAAATGTAAATATTTTACTAATTTTATTAAAAGTGATAAGAAAGAAATTGCACAACATTTGCACATAGGGCAGGAGAGATTAATTCAGACCTACCTGTACAAAAGTAATGCACTTGAGCATCAGTTTTTACTGTTTCATATGCTTAAATAATTGTCAGTGGTTATGCATGGAAGTCAGATTTAGCTCTTTTTTTTTTCTTACCTCCATAAGTGTTCAATTTTCTCTCATAACTTGAACTCAGCACTGCCAAGTTTTATCACAGTAGCATTCTTGTCCTCAAGAACTTTCCACCAGAGTTAACAGCCGGTAAATGTGAAGAAGAAGAGAGATTTCAACACTTTGATGTCAATTCTCTTGATGCTGTATGAAAGCTGTACTTCACTTTTCATGTTTAGATACAAATAAAAAAATTAAATTACTACAACTGTTCATTTTCTAAATGATTTGCTTTATGTCACAATTGTAGAACATTTTGAAATTTGGTAACACTCCGCATGGATCTGGTAGTTAAAAGTTTGTTTTTTCTTCCATTTATGTCTGTAGTAAGCCAAATAACATTTTGGCTTTGCTGACGGAAACAAATGTCTTGAAGTACCTTATCAATAATACACATCTTCTGCTTTGCTGTATCAGTAGCAGACTATGCCAGTTTGTTTATTTATTTAGTCAGACAGGAATGTAAATTGAGCAAACAGTATCTTCTCAGGTGATATATAGAGACAAAGAAAACTGCACTAAATTGGGCACATCCATAGATAAAATGAGCAGAGACATCAGCAAACAGACACTGAAACAGGAAAGAAATAGACTGAGGAAACAAGGACATCCAAGAGTGACCCTAAAATGTTGGTGAGAGAGGCCAAAGTTGCGGGACTGGATTCCATCCATGATATTGTAAAGATTGCGCAGGACATAAGGGAATGGAGGAATAGACTGTGTGCCTTATGCGACATATAATAGCACAATAAAATTATGATATATAAAGTTTACCAAAACAATGTAAACAGAAGATGTCATCTATGGATGTTTTTTTTTTTAAATTGAATTACAGTAGCAATTTGCAGTATGCTGTTCTCTCCAAAGTGCCATCACTCATTCATAATTCACATGAATGCAAACACTGACATATGACTATGTCATGGGAGACCAGCTAGGCTGATAGACTGCCCTTTGGAAAGAAATTGAAACTGCTTGGGCAGCAATCACACTGGACACTTTGGCCGGCATTACCAAAGCACTAGTTCATGAATTGTCTTGTAGCTATTGCAAACCACTTTCAGCAGACTGTGTAATTGTAGAAATCAAATGTAAATTGCATTCATCCCTTGATGTTTGTTGATACATACTTCTATAATTTTATACAGATTTTTCTTTTGTTGAAGGTGTGTATACATTTTTTGGGTGCTATCTGTATAAGCTAAGACTGGTAAAGAAAATTATAACTTTATGTAAGTAAGTTGTCAAAGAGTCTTTTCAATTGCATTTATTCTCATTGATTCCTCTGTCTCTTAGGAAAGAAAATGCTCAACGTGCTGTCAGGAGACATCGCTAACCAACATGGTGCCAGCTCTAGGAGGGGGAAATTAAAGACTTTACAATCACATGTCATTAAGGAGAAAAACATCTTCACTACCGTCATCTTGTTGCCTTATTTATATTACCTTGCCTGTCTGTTGGTGAGACAGCAGTGTCTACCCTGTATGTACGAGTGTCAGGACTATGAGCTGTACTTGTTGTAAGTGTGGCAGGACCAACTTTAGATCTGCTGCCTTCACTGAATGTTTATTTTTCCAAGATCTGAGCGAAGTTGTGCCAAGAACTTTGTCACATAATCTATACTGCACCAATATCATCTTTGTATTTTTCTTAAGGGGTGTTTTATAGAGGACCTCACTAACTGTGATATAGATTGTATGTCTTTGCTTATCATTCCTTCCTTCATTTTTTTTTAAACATTAGATTGCTTATTTTTAAAGTAACTCCTGATAAATAGACGCAGCAGTGTGGATATGACGAACTTTTAACATATTAGTGTTTGATACATATGGCAAAGTGTTTCATAACACACACACACAAAGACTTTCATATTAGTTGTGGGTATTTTTTTAAACTAGTACACGTCTTTTAATGCGATACAAGTAAAACTTTTACAGAATATAATAGTATTCTCTTTAAATTAAAGTCATTGACAGTTGTAAGCTTTGGAACACAGTTTTAGCTCACTTTTAATCATGTGTTGTATTAGATGGAAAATGATAAATCCCATGCAAACATAATCCTGCTAATTTGATTTAAGAAGTTTCACATATAATAGAACCCAAAATTATGAGGGTTCTTTGACACTTTCCATCCATTCTTGCACCGAGAGCCAAGTCAGGTACTTTTGTTTATTACCATGCCAGTCATCAACAAAGCTGCAACAACTCAAACAAGCTCCATATCTGGTGAGCTAATTGTAAGTGCATGTTGTGTGGCTTGATAGTTATATCAAAATGATCAGGAAGATGGATATTAAGTCACCAGAAGAATTTTTACATTCACACTAGTATTCGTAAAGTAAATCTACAAGACAAATTATTTTACATAAATGCTCAAATAAAATTATAAGTTACTGCTCAGATATCCTTAGCAGTCAAGAATTATTTATCAAGTGGAAACAGTTCTTCTTTAATGATCAGATTTGGTTACGCAAATGTCCTAGCATGGGTCACAAACTGGACTCTGCAGTTGAGGTCTTCACTGATGCCCCATAGTTTTGAATAAACAGGAGGTAAACAAGTCTCTGTTGTAATAATGTTGATGAAATCATTGCTGTCCAGTAACCATAACAATAGAAAAGTAAATACTAGAATTGCATTTTTCAAGTCTTTGAAAAACGTTTCACTATAAATTTGAAAACTTGTTAAGATAAAAGGTACATGGTAAGAAAATGGATAATTTCCATGGATATGCTTGGATCAAGCTATGTGAACAGCTGGTATTTTTGCTATGCAGGTACTTTTATAGATGAAAGTTGCTGATTATGTAAGATTAACAGTAAATCTGAGTGTTTCTTTCTAAGTATGTCTCCTTACACAATTTTCTTTTTAAAATCTTGAAAGTTGCTTTAGGAATGTATTACTGTTTATTCATAAATTAAACAGACAACCAAACATACAGTGTTATGACCCCAGTCATATGTTAAGTAATTAACTACTGCTAATAGACAGAAAATAAATATTTTCAGAAAAAACACTTTCTCAAGTTAAAAGTTCTTATGCTAGTTAGCATACAAACATTAACATTGATTTTCAACAGTTTAATATAGATAAATAAATTTAAAATTATTATAATTATTTCATATTGTTCAAGATTTTTCCCCCTATATATTCATTCATATTCCTAAATTTCAATTTGATCACAATTAAGTCAAAATTAATTTAATTTTTTTTAACATGCGACATATTTGTTTTTCTAACCATTTTGAAACATCACATTTACAGCATCCTCCACAATATTGTTTGCTTTAGTTTGATCTGAGTTTATCATAATTGTGTTGTGAAATATCATCACACGATATGGTGAGGTTTTTTTTTAAATATATATATATTAATATATATATATATATATAAAATATATATATATATATATATATATATATATATATATATATATATATATATATAAAAATCGGCTGTATGGCTTGAGACCAACATGTTATTTGTGTCTTTTAATCAATAAATTGATCAAATGATTGTAAGTATGATGTCTATCTATCTGTTGCTGTTTACATGAGTGTAGATATTGTGTTATTATTTGTTGAACATCAGTGAATAAAGAACCTTGTGAATTTCTGTATTTTGCTAAGTTTTTTTTTTTTTTAAATTAAAAGTCACTAATGAGACACAAAAGGGAGCCACTGTGTGTAGCGGTTAGGCTCTTGCCTGTGGATCCGAAGACAATAGGTTCAAATTCAGGCAGTGCTAGACATTTTTGTTTTCAAGTGATCTTGGCTCCCAGGTCAACCTAGCCTTAAATGGGTACCGGGTCAAAGTCCTGGGAAGTAAAGGCAGTTGGCATGGGACTAAACCACATCACCCATAAAAATTAGTCCGTCAAGTATTGGTCTTAGCGTGTATGCCCAATACGCCTGAAGATGTAAATAGGTGCCCTTTACTGAGACACAAAATCAAAGTGATTTAGAGATTTTTCGGTGATGCTTGGTCTGTCCCGGAGACACTGAAAAATTACCCTGTATCAACATTTCAGTAGATTCCTGGACACAGTGTCCTCATGGCAAATGAAATTCCTAATAATCTGGCTAAAACAACAGTCATAAAACAGCTTTTGTTGGGAGGGAAAATAACAGTCCCACAAAGGAGTACTACTTTCATAGAAAGTGGTATTATTAGAACACTGGGATCTAAAGCGGGAGACCCAGGTTCAGATCCTTGGTAAAGCTAGGGATTTTTTCTGTCCGAGGCCAAAAACAATATTCACCTGCACAGTCATGGTGACAGCACTAGCCAGGCGGCCGTCAATCCTCAAGCTCAAAGACCCTCCTGACTACACCACAAAAGAGGTAAAATAAAGGCAGTAATTGGCAGTTTGGTATTTTTCTGCCAAAAGTAGACAACAGAGCAGTTTTGTGATCAACAACAAGACATCAATAAGACTGATGATAACTTTCTAGCAATGACAAGTTTATGGTGCTCTAATATGATAATTATCTCCAGTTTGAATATATTCATTAACAATAAGCAGATTTACTACACTCAAACAAGTACAGGAATTCAAAAATTGTGTAAAAGGTGTGAGAAAGATCAAGGAAGATATGGATAGACAATAAGATTAGTCCTGCAAAAAGTTGAACAAATCCATCTTTCAAGCTGCTCCAGAAAAACAAGATAAATACAGAAATCCACAACACTAGGCTATAATCCAGTAATGATATGATGATAACAGATGATAAAATAACTATACACAAGTGTTTAGTTGGTTGAAAGTATTCTCAAGATGGTGACTTTTAAAATATAGTGTGTTCTCCGTGTTATCTTAGGAGATTGCAACTATTTGAGGGAGACTGGTGTAGAGCTGTTTCTTAATCCAACACCAAACTTTCATCTCCAGCGTGTTTGTTACAGAGCTTTTTGTCACTTCTCCAGGCTCAGAAATCAGTGGGGTAATGCAAAATCAGTAGTGGAACGTCATATTTTTGGAGACACATCTTGTTCCTTGGAGCATTAGTTAGATTGGACCCAAAGTTGGTGGACAGGCCGCACAAAACTGAAAGACTTCAAAGTCTTACCAATATTGCTCCCAGTCCTATGGCCAACCTCATTGATTAGTTACAGTTAATCTTCTTCTTCTTCACAGCATTCATTAGCTGTAAACTCTGGCAGAAAGTTCTGGTTGTGTGTCCACTTCTGGACTTATTTAATCTTATTTTAGAACTTGATTTTTGTATGCAGACTGTTGGGTTTCTCTCCTCTCAGGCAGATGCACTCTGATTTTGAAGGAAACTCATAATTAGTTGATTTTTACAACATGGTTGTTGGGGGAGGGGGGAAATCAGTGGGTCTATTCTTTTTTTTCCTTCACAATGTTACCCTATAACCCACACAGAAACACAATTATTCTGAACTTGGGGAAGGTAACTGACATTTCCTGTGAATTGTGTAATTGTTCATGTGCTTTTTTACAGTTAGGCACATACTCAAAAAAATCAACCTATCAAAGGGTTTCAATCACAATTTATACTGCCTGTTCTGCACTTGTTAATTTTTAATATTTTTCTTTTCCTCACTGAAACATCGACTACAAGGCCTGCTGGAACTGAAAGAATTCAGATGAAACCATCACAATCATCATCATCATGATGGGCCATTACAAGTCACATTATGGCTCACAAACTATTCCCCCATTCCATTATATCTGTGCATACCTTCTAATGTTATGGATGGAATCCAGTCCAGCATTTTTGGCCTTTCTCATCAATGTTTCCCTCAAAGTTTCTCTTAGATCTAATCATTCCTCAATGAATTTGTTTCCAATTTCAATGCATTTGAATATGAGGCCAGAAGAATAAAATTTTAATTTCTTTTTCTGCATCCATTGGATCATAGCCCCTCAACCTGCTCATACCTAGTTGTCTTATCTTGACTTCATAGTTGGTTTTATCTTTTGCAGCAAAGTATTCTGCTGGTTAGGGTAGCCAGTCCCAAAATCAACTCTCCTTAGTCATTGCTTATAACATGCTTGTTGGGACACAATATTACCCTTCTTTGCTTCCGCTAAGGTAGCTTTGGTATTTTACGAATAATAATTCAAGACATGAACACAATCTACAAATGGCTATCTTCCGAATAACAGTCTCAAATTATTGAGGCAGAAAATCTACCCTAACAGGGTACATGTCAATTGCGTACTTCCTGGGACTATACCACCGCTGCATAATTGCAAATTTTCGGCGACTTTCCCCACCGCCGAGAGTATCCCCCACGCCACGTCTCCCTCACGCCACATGGATTGGGGCTAAACTAGATGGCTAGGACTCACGAGAAAATAAAATTGAAGGCATCTGCAGGAAATGCGGTAGCTGCTGCTCGTGAGTCCAAGCCATCTAGTTTAGTCCCAATCCACGCCGCATGAGCGGCGTTGACGGAAGTTGCCGTAAGTGCGCAATTTAAGTTGCCGGAAGTGCGCAATTGACACGTGACTGAGGCCCTGTTAGGGTATATTTTCTACCTCGATAATTTGGGACCATTATTCGGAAGATAGCCCTAAAAGTATTAATTTCACTGAAAAATTATTTGCCATGAAGATCTTTTTATCAGTTCGTAAAATGTGTTATTTTTTATCTTCTTTGATGCAACAGTTTGAGAAAGAGGTGTTCATATTTTCATGTAGGGCAGTGCATGAAAACACTTTTGTTTAAAACAGTCCGTTTCTTTGTCAACGATGATGTATAGTTTTGGAAACGTGTTTCAAATTAAAATTGTTTGCTAAATATTTTGATGTTGAAATATATCTGAAATTTATAAAGATGTTAATTATTTCAAAGAACAAACAAAAGTTACAATGTTTTAGCTTGTGATCTTGTGCCTTTTGAAAAGAAAAATTACTAAACTGTAATCATTCATCCACTTGTCAGTGTCAGACAGTCATGAATGATTTCAGTTACACTTTTAGTGGTTTTAGGATGTGAATTATGAATGTGTGTATACATGATTAACGAACTTTATATGTCTTCTAATTATTACAGTTGTAACAATTTGTTACCCGGTAGAATTTTTACTTATGGAATTTTTTTTTTTATCTGTTTTAAATGTAAAAATACCCATTACTGTATCAAAGAACCGCAACAAGTAAGTGAAAGTGTGGTTATAAGGCAAATATTTATTTTAAGTTTTCTTGAAATAAAAAGGGGGAGCCGCCATGGTGTAGCGGCCATACGCTTTCCTGCAGATCAGAAGATTTTGGATTCGGGTCCTGGTGGAGCCAGATATTTTTTCGGAAATGACCTTGGCTCAGAGGTCGACCCAGCCTCAAGTGGGTACCAGGTAAAAGTCCTGGGAAGTTAAGGCGACCGTCGTGTGCTGACCACATCACCCACTAAGTGTGGATTGGTCTATAAAATATAGGACTAGCCCAATATGCCTGCAGGAGTGGAAAACGGTCCTTTATCTTTCTAAAATTTAAAAAAAAGTTAGTTGTGTTCTGTGAACTATTTTCAGTTGCTATTATTATCTTTTATCGTTGTTTGTGTTCTCTACTGTTTAAATAAATAATTACTTGAAGCCTGATGAATATCTCGTTTTAATTTCTGTTTTTTTTTTTTTATAGTTAATTTTTAAGTCTGTTATTATTACTCATTTGTAGTTTAATTGTAATAATCATTTTCTTTCCCTTTAGCATACATTTTTTTTAAAGGTATAATTTTTTTATATTGCTATGGTAATAGACACTTTGTGGTGAGCACCGGCACCTTTTTAGAAACTCTCTGGTGAATAACGGCATCTTTAATTTTTCTAGAAAAAATCCTGGATACATTTTCCTTTTTTTCTTGCAATTTATTTATGCATTAGTAATTTTCTTTGCTGTTCAGACTAAATTTTTGTGAAGTCTTGAGATTTCTTCTTGCACAGTGATGATATATATATATATATATATATATATATATATATATATATATATATATATATATATATATATATATATATATATATATATATATATATATATATATAGTCAGGAGGTTTAATTACAGTTATAATAACTTTATTTAAATGTAAGTCACATTTTATGCACACACAAAAAATGTGAACAGATAGATATTAAGAGGAAGAGAGGGTTAACATCATTCTAGCCATCTTTATTTCACAGAACATTTCCTGATACACATTTTTTGCTAGCACTTCTTATATATCTTGTCAGCTTTTATACAATCAATCAAATCAGTCAGGTGCCATCTCCACAGTGAAGATTGACTGCAATGGATCTCAGAAATGCTCTGTCACTTGTCTTTGTTGTACCCTCTCTCAGACTGTTATTCATCCATTGTTTGATGGCATCCACCCACTTGTATCATTATCTACCTCTTACTCTCTAACACTCGACCTTTCCCTCCAGCAAGGTTTTAAAAAGAGTGATGTCTTTTAATGTGGCCAAAATATTTCACTGGTTCCTTTTTTTTCAATTTCTGTTAGTAATTTTCTTTTCATTTGCAGGCTCCCCAGAGCCTCTTGATTGTTTTGTTTTGTTTTATGCAGTGATTATTTTATCACACAATAAAGGATATCTAAACATTAAAAAAAATTTAAAAGGACACTTTTCCACTCCTTTCAGGCGTATAGGGCTAGACCTTTATTTTATAGACCAAATGGCACTTGATGGGTGATGTGGTCAGCATCAAGCTGGCTGCCTTGACTTCCCAGGACTGTACCTGGTACCAACTTAAGTCTGGGTTGACCTGGAAGCTGAAGTCATTTTTGAAAAAAGTCCGGCCCTTGTCAGGAACCGAACCCACGACCTTCCGATCTGCAGGCGAGTGTCTAGCCGCTAGACCACGGCGGCTCCCATATCTACACATATCATGTTTTATATTTACCTCATCTAGATATTTACACACACACACAAAACATGCAGGTACACATAAAATCAGCTGTTTTGTTTTTAATTAACTATGCATTAGACATTTTTTGCTATCTTTCATTCATGTGCAATTTTTGCAACACTAACACATCTAAAAACATTTTATGATGAAACTGCTTAATTAATGTGAATGCTGCTTGAGAAGGTTTGCAATGAAGTGAGTAAATAGAATAAGAAAGTTAACAATGGTTACATATCAATCATGTGACTACATGCTAAATTTCAGATTGCTAAATTGTAAATTACAAGTGTCCATCTTTGTCTTGGCTGAGTGAGATTATAATAAAATTCGATAACATGATTTTAACTTTATTACCGAAAAAAGTTTCTAAAGATTATTTGTAAATACTTTTTTTGTCTTGTTCTGCTTTTGTTTATTTTGTGGACCATAACAGTCTAAGTAATGAACAAAAATGTGTGTATCTGTGGCATCTAACTGGGTTGACTTGTGCGCAGTTGTGAATATTTTAATTATTTTATCATTAAAATGTTATTCAACCACTTATGACTTGTTTTGTAATCATTACTATTAATTTTAAATGGCACTTAATAAGTTTTAATTGAGTTACCCATGTGTAAAAGAGGATGCTTGCAGCAAAACTGTTCTAGATCTCCAAAACAGTGACAGAACTACATGCATAGATCTCTACATGCACACACACTCTCTCTCTCTCTTTATATATATATATATTGTTTCAATGGTTTTTGATCTTCCTTGATAACATAAGTTCTAGAAATGAAGACCAGCATCTAAATCACAGTGGAAAAAGCATTCAGAAGGTCCCTACCGCCTCATTTGTGTGCCCTTGATCTATCTACAGGAGCTGTCCTTGAAGGACCCCTCCTAGAAATCCATGTGCCGAATAGTCAGCCTTCAAGGGAGGTAGGGGCCAAACATGGGCATTGCCCACCATCTAAGAAGGCTTTCATAAGTGCAGAGCTCCTACATGGTGCACTGGTACTGGGTTCACCCAACGAATCATTATGGGCTATACATTCTCTAATAATACACTCTCTAATCTCTACGCCAGTTGAAATTTGTATGTGAATGCCCTGGAGCACTTTGTGCTGAAGTTTGGGGAGGTATGCATCAGGCGTGGCTTTCCTGTTAGGTCATTACACTCTCAAGTGAGGCTAGGTAGCAGATGTTTGAACCTTTCTTGTCCAAATCGTTTCTGCAATAGTGGAGGACATTCAAGAATGGACATTTCAACCAAAGTAGCCTTAAAGTAGGACTTGGTCAACATACATTTGTACCAGGGTTTGTTATATAGAACTCTCACCAGACAGACATTTGAATCAAAGTTTGTCATTTAGTAGGATAATCAGCCAGTGAACTTCACTCAAGTTCCACATGAGTTTTTGATGGAAATTATCACCCATGCACAGGGAGTGAGCTAATGAACTGCAGAATATTTGTGGACACTCCATCTCTGGGGGGGGGGGGGGGGGGGGGGGGGCTCCCAGCTCTAAGATCCCCTGCCAATTTGGTTAAACCCAATATAAGTAACCAGTTCTGCTTGTTACTTGTAAATTAATTTCTTTCCTTCAAAACAACTGCATTACACTTTTTATCTTTCCATAGTGTCCTCACCATTCTTTTATAAAACCACATTATATTAATCCAACCAGCCAGCAAGTGGGGTAGCACTCACCCCCTCTAAGATTTAGTGAGGACACAGCACAGATCCTGTAACCTGATTTCTATGACATTGCTTCTGGTCATCAAGTGAAATGCCAACCGGTACAGTCCAAGGGGACAGCACTAGCCATGCAGCCATTAATTCTCAAACTTCAAGACCCTCCCGCCTACACCACAAAAGTGGTAAACACAGGCTGTAATGGCAGCTCTCATGGCATCTCTTTACCAGGAGTCTGAGCAAGATCCTTATAAGGACAACATGAAAGTAAAGCTCACAATTAAATGCAGGGCATAACATAAATAAATAAAGTTCACAGTTAAATATAAGACATGGAATGAGGAAATAAACATTCACCATCAGACATGATATTCTAGTTTCATCCAACTTTCAACTTGTTTGATAGCAATGACAGTTATACTAGACAGTTATAAATCAACATGTGAGCGATCCTTGATACCGAAATAATAATCTACTTCCTCACATTCACCAGCTTTGAACGCCATCGTAAAATTCTCGTTGTTCGCCTGCTCCTGGACTTTGGTCTTGTTCCAGAACTTGAGCTTCCTATGCACTTCCGTTTTACAGATATGCCATATATGTATGCAGAATATTGGTTCCTTGCAGCTCAGGCAGATGTACTCTGACTTTGAAGAAAGCACCCATAATTAGTCGGCTTTTATGACACGCTTTTAAGGAAAACAGTGAGCCTATTCTGTCCCCCCCCCCCCCCCCCCCCCCCCAAAAAAAACAGAGCACTGGAACCCACACAGGCTAATCAGAATATGGCTTGTTTCTTCTCCGGCTCCTCATATCCCAACATAAAATAATACTGCAAATATTTGTTTTAAAACACCTTTATTAGTAAATGAGGTAAGATATATTTACATAATGCACAATTATGAAGTCTCTCTAGGCAACAACTCTGAAAAAGTAGAATACCACATGTTGCAGTGTTTTACTTTATCAAAACTGTCGACAGGAAACGGGCAAGATTTATGTTGTATTCTAATATTGGCTCCAAAAATATATTGCGAAAGTCAATAAACATCATCAGTTAATACTAAAGTGGCCACATTTATGACCAGCCAGCACATTATAATCCATAAATTATATATATTTTTTGGGGGTGAGAAAAATCTAAATCTCCAAAACTAGTATTCATTAACTGTCTTTATAAATTATAACAATTCATATGGCCTTTCTTTTCAGCTGGTATTTCAAAACCATAAAACTTCTGGAGTGAAACATTGACATAAATCTCTTGTACCAGCTTTTAAACTCACTAGCTCTATCCTTCAGCTTTTATCTTGTGTGTTGTTTTAAACAAACACATTTTTTATATTAAATTACAAACGCTCCTTATGGAAAGCTTTCCCCAAGCTTGCCAGTTCTTTTTCATACATTTGTCGATCTGTTTCTAATCGCAAAGCCAGAGCTCTCCTACGCACCTGAAATGCAACAGAAAAATATATTATAATAATAAGTTGTAAAGTTTAGTGCATCTTGGGATGCAGTGTCATTTTAATGTAATAAATTCTAGAAATGTTAATTTCACAAACTATTTAGACGTGTGAACAGTGCAGAGGCACAAACAGACCGTAATGGTCAGAAAAGAATGTTGTAACAGGGAGTGACAAGAGGATTTGGCTGACACTCAACACTCAGGAAAAAAGGCAGGACGTATAGACAATTATTATGCACTGGGACTACCAAAAGTGGACCCTTGCAATGGCTGCTGAAGATGGGGATAGAGTGCTTATGGGAATGTCCTGAGTGCTATGCTGTCAGTTATTAAGTCAACTAACTCTAGAAAAATTGTGAGTTTCTCATGTGGGTTTCGGGTACTCCTTTTTAGAGAACTGTAAATAGACCCACTGCACCACTAACAAGCTGTCATGTGATGTGACTAATTAGTGGTGTTTCTTTTAAAGTTGGAGTGCATCTGCCTGAGAGGCAAGGAACCAACAGTCTGCATATAAAAAAAAGCCAGACCTGTAAAAATGGATGTACATGCAAAACTGAAGTTCTGGATCAAGACCAAAGTCCTCCTCGTGTGGGTTCCACGGCCCTAGTATAGGGAAAACAAGAATAGACCCACTGCCTACCCAAAAGCATGTCGTGAGAGTCGACTAATTGGGAGCTTCCTTCAAAGTCGGAGTGCATCTGCCTGAGAGGCAAGGAACCAACAGTCTGCATACAAATAAGTCAGATCTGTCAAAGGGATGCACAGGCAACACTCAGGTTCTGGACCAGGACTGGAGTCCAGAAGTGGATGAACAGCCAGAACTTTCCACTAGAGAATTGTATATTCAGTGATATATTTATTGCAGCTAAATGACAAATCTGACATCCAGTTGCAGCACATACAGATTTCTGATCTCTAATCAATGACTCATGCTGGAACTTCATGACTATAGTGAGGAAGTTTTGGACCTCTAATTTCAGAAACATTGTGTGGAATGACTCATACTGGAACTTCATGACAATGTAGACAGGCATTTTTTATAGTTTTAGGGGGCAGCGTTAGCATAGTTGATAAGAAGCTTGCTTTCAAATTGCGACTTGCTGCAGCCCACAGTCGGTGTTCGAAACCGAGCGGCTCCCAGGGTTTACCCAGCCTCTAGGAAATGGGTACCAGAGTGATACTCTGAGGCAAATGGAGGGACATCGCTGTAGCTACAGAGTTATGTGCGAACGGCGACACAGGCGGACAATTCTTATCAGCTGTACTGGTGGCAGAGCACTTATAGTTTATAACCGTGTGCAATGACGCTGGTTCACATCTCCCGACTTTACCTTTACCTTTTTATTTTTTATGGTTGGTAAATTTTCCCCCATATACTTTTGTTACCTACTTCCCTGTGTGGGTTCAGCAGCCGACCGACACCCCCTCCCCCAACCAATTCCAAAAAAGCGTTTTTAACAGGAGAATATTTACAGGTTTTCTTGATAGTGAAAGAGTTAAAGACACCCTGGTTGGCAAGGGAGCTGGTGAACAAACTGGATAGCAAGATCATGGGTACAATCAAATGAAGATATTCTAGAAAAAAAATTGCAAGCAACAAAGCTGAGGCTCAGATATAAGTCCATCTAAAGAGATTTACTGAGAACAGGAGGCAGTGGAGAGATAGATCAGATGAATTTAACACCAGTCTTTTAACTGAAGTACCCAATGAATGGAGATTTTTATAGCAGATGCTCAAGTGTGAGTGTGGAAAGGGGATACACAAATCACCCTCTGTATGGGTTTCAGAACGCAATTTTTGGAGTAAGAGAACAGACCCACTGTTTCCCCCCTAACAAACACATAGTAAAAGCCAACTATTTAAGTTTCCTTTAAAGTCAGAGTTCATCTGCCTGAGAGGCAAGGAACCAGCAGTCTGCATGCAAATAAGTCAGATGTGTAAAACAGATGTGCATGAAAAACTCAAATTCTGGAACAAGATGAATGTGAGCAATCAGGCAGGACTTTCTGCCAAAGTTTACAGCCGGTAAACATAAAGAAAGAAGAAGTCGACAAAAATCACAAGTGCATTACTTTCAAAGAGGCTAATTACAAATGAAAACATTCCGGTGTGGGGTCTGGGGCCCCATTGTTGGGAAAACAAGAATAGACCCACTGCCTCTCCAACAAGCATGCCATAAAAGTCAACTTATTGAGGACTTCCATCAAAGTCAGAATGCATCTGCCTGAGCAGCAAGGAACAATCAGCTGCGCCCAAATAAGCCAGTAAAATGGATGTACACGCAAAACTCAGGCCCTGGCACAAAGCTTAGTCCAAATGGATGAACAACCAGGACTTTCAACCTGAGCTTACAGCCAGTGAACAAAGAAGAAGAATAAGAAGAAATAGAAACAGGCACTGAGAAAGCCAGATAGTATGCTCTGATTAATTAAAAGTACAAAGTAAGAGAATAAAATGAATACAGAGGTGCATCACTATCTGCAATGCTGGTGCTCCAGGACCTAGGATTAATCTGATCAAGACCTATCTATGACCCCCAGTGGTCATGTTAGAAACAAGTTTCCTAGCATAGACATGATCAACTTTCCCTTCAAAACCTGGCTGTATCTGCCTGAAATGTGAAAAACCAACAAGCTGCACACAAATAAGCTAGATTTGTAAAACGGATGTACTGGTAGCACTCAGTCCCAAGATAAGAGCAAAGTCAAGACATTGATAAACAATTGGGACTTTCTGCCAGAGTTCACAAATGGTAAATGCAAAAGGTGAAGAAGATAAAAGGAACAAATTATGAATCATACACTTATAGAGACTGAAATAATTCATATGTAAAATAACTTAATAAACTGAAATGAAAACATCAAGAAAAATTCATTACCAAGAGGTTTGCTTTTGCAACCATTTTCATTTCATGAACCAACTGTTTTTGCTCATTCTTCATTGCTCTCGCCTTCAATTTGATAGCACTTTGTTCAAGCCATTCATCACGAAGCCATTTTTGATCCAACCTAAAATTCAGACAAGGTACATTTACCGTTCACACTTAACAATATAATCTACATCAGCACATTGTCATAATTGGTTTAGTCAGCCCAAAGACAGGTGTTTAGTCAGCTCAAAGACTGATGTTTAGTCAGCCCAAAGACAGGTGTTTAGTCAGCTCAAAGACTGATGTTTAGTCAGCCCCAAGACTGATGTTTAGCCAGCCCAAAGACTGATGTTTAGTCAGCCCAAAAGACATGTTTAGTCAGCCCCAAGACAGATGTTTAGTCAGCCCAAAGACTAATGTCAAGTCAGCCCAAAGACTGATGTTTAGTCAACCTAAAGACTGATGTTTAGTCATCAGATCATGCCTCTTCACTATCCTGTTCCCAATTACTCTCTTCAGCTAAGCCTAAATATCAGCCCCAACTTCCTTGTAGGTTTTGTGTGATGCAGTTGATTCTCAATACCATCTTTTTCTCTTGTCCCAAATTTTACCCTTTAGTGTTTTCAATAGACCTCTGACTCATATCCTTAAAAAGGTTATCTGAAAGTTCTGGATGTTCTTCCACTTCTGAAATTCACTCTTGTTCCTGAACTTGAGTTTTTGCAAAATATAATTTTAAAAAAACATAAGCTGACAAAACAGCTGGTTCACATTTCAAATAGAACCATATAAATTAGGACTATTATTTTCATTAATTTCTGGGAAGTAAGGCAGTGAGAGCTATCGCTCCATCTGTGCTTTCTTTACATATGTGTAGACTGAACTTTTCACATGCTCTGTCTTAAGACAACATTTTTTTCATTTCTATGAGATCATAGAGAGAAGAAAATTACCAGAATCATTTCTTGTATGACATGATAATATTCTGATTTTAGTTACAAACTTACATTTTCTGATCTTCGTTCTTATCAAGCTGGGATTCATATGCCTATAGGATCAAGATAAAATATAACAAGTGTAATGCCAGGATAATGCTATCAAATTAACACTAAATACAACCACCTACTTTTCTTCTACATACACCCTTCAAAGGGGCAGTTGCCACCTTGTGCTATAGTTTTTGGCTAGTCTGTGATATCTGCACTTTTTGGCCCAATGCATGTGCTTTATGACATGCTTGTCAGGGGTTCATATGTTCTCCCTCCCCAATGGACCCACATGGCAAGGAGGGGAGGGTAATATAACCACAAAATTTAATCAAAATTGTCTCCGTGTGGAGCCCCACTGTGGGGGAAAACAAGAACAGACCCACTGCCTGCCCAAAAGCGCGCCGTAGGAGTCGACTAATGGGGGCATCCTTCGAAATCAGAGTAAATCTGCCCAAGAGGCAAAGAACGAAGAGTCTGCTTACAAATAACCCAAATCTGTGAAACTTGTGTGCACGCAACACCCAGGTTCTGGAACAAGACTTGAGTCCAGAGGTGGATAAACACCCAGAACTTTCGGCTGGAGTTTACAACCAGTGAATGTAAAGAAGAATATTTGTGATACCTTAGTATATGTACTTAACCCGTTCATTATACTCAGATGTTTACCAAACAGTTTATACCAGAAAAATTTTCCCATAATAAATAAAGGGAGAGTGATTTATCTATTCCCATAAAAAAAATCCTATTGTTAGTGGCATTGATTACATTGATGGTGTTGTATAAAATAATTTATATACTGCATAAAACAAAAATACATGAATACAAAAGCCATTAGATAAAATAAATGAACATTTAGCTTTACTTTACTTTCCTGTGAAGAGTCTAATGCCTTCTAGGATGGTACTAAGAAGGGAGGAGGAGGAGAGGTTGTTGTTTAGAAGGAGAGTCCCCTTCTAATCAAACTTTAGGAATCTGAAATTCTGGTGTGTAATTTTGTTCTGTTACCTTCTTTTACCCTTTCTCTTTTCACTACATTGGACCTTGTTAGGGCTCTTTAGATTTGACTTTTACTAAAATCTGTCCAAAGAACTTTTTCAGCTTTCACCTCAGGATGTTTTGGAAATGTGACATTGTCTGCTCATTCCACACAATGTATTACAGCTTGTTTAAGCTTTGCTGGAGTAATACTTCTCTGCAAAATCATTGACATCTCTTTGTGGCTTTGTCTCTATAAAGGTTAAGAGAGACAGTGTGCAGTTTATGAATAATTTTGATTCATACACGTTCTACCATGTGGGACATATTCCAAACAAAGGTCATATACCAAGCAAAAGTTTTTGCATCTAAACCCTACACATACCAAGTTGAACGCCAAATGTACCAGTATACTTGTATTCTGGCATTTAGCTATTAAGTATCAATGTCGGCTATCCTCTGAATAATGGGCACATAATATGGCGGTCGCAAAAACACCCTAACAGGGCCTCAATCACATGTCAATTACGCACTTCTGGTGAGTTAATCCGCGTACTTCCGGCGACTACCACCACCGCCGAGAGCATCCACCATTTGGACCACGAGCAGCAGCTTCCGCATCTCCTGCAGCTTTGCTCGTGAGTCCCAGCCATATAGTTTAGCCCCAATCGACGCAGAATAGGGGATACTCTCGGCGGTGGCGGTAGTCGCCGGAAGTCTGCAAATTAATTCGCTGAATTTACATGTGACTGAGGCCCTGTTTTTGGCCACCATAATATGTGCCCGTTATTTGGAGGATAGCCTTAATGTCCATGGTGTGCGAACGAAAGAAGAAGAATGTCCATGGTGTAATGCAAATTGGGCATCTGTATATTGCACTGCCTCAATCAGTACTCAGTGGGTAATGGGGCAATACTGTGCTTATTTTTCACGTCTGCCTTGTCTAATCTTCAGGAACTGTGCTGGGATAGTAGTAGCTAGTTGGCTGATCTGTGAAGACTGTGTTCTGGGTTGAATTGCCTGTTTAGACAGTCTGGGGATCAATCCCTGGCTTACTGTCCCACCAGTAAAGATATGGAGTCGACTCAAGACAATTTCCAAATGTCTAGAAAGGAAAAGCGACCTGTCAGGAAAAGGGTAGTGGCGTTATTTCTTTTGAAATTGTCAGATTCCACTATAATTTGTCTATGGTGGTGTCCGCCACTAAAATACTTCCGCTTAGGACTGACCAACAGACTGCAGTATCTTTAACTTTTTAATGTCCATCCAGTTGTATCGTTTTATATGTAAATACCAAAAATATAAAATATCACTAGCATCTCAACAAATACATACTAATAGCGGTACTATTACTAATAGTATTAGTATTACTTTAGTGCGTACTAACAGCACCTTTGCCGTAAACAAAAAAAACAACAAAAGAATACAAACCAGTATTTTATTTACCTTCAGATTCTTTAAATAGGTTTGAAACAGCTTGCTAGGCTGAGCTGGCTGTTCAAACTTTAAAGTTGTTTCCTTGCTCATTTTGATTGTTATGTTTACAGGTCAGTAACAAAAGGACAACAAAACAATAGAGCAGCCGGAAGTTTGTTGTTGTTGCTATAACGACCATGATATAGCTACGGAATCAGATGCACGAAGCTCTATGTACAGTTAAGGGTCCGCGGTTTATAAGAGGGCAGTCATTGATGGCTCAGGCAGAAGACACAATCAGACAGGTTTGCATCCTTGAGAACATTAGGCGAGGAGAGGAGTGGGCCACCTGAACAGTCAGACTTGTATAGGGTCATAATCACACTGAGCCGGAAATGCAGAGACTGGCCAGCAGGTGCCACAGATGTGAAAATTCAGCAGTTAATTCAAGATAATGCTCGCTCAGAAGATTTGATCATGTACACAGACGGTTCAGTGTCAAGAGGCAAAAGAAGTGCTTGGGTTTTCTTAGCAAAAGTTAATGGTCGAAGTTTGGTGCAGGAGAACCTAGCATGTGATACAACATCCAGCTTAAGAATGGAGGTGGAAGCAGTCACTGTAGCTAGAGAACACGACACACACATCGCGATAGTAACTGACTCAGAAAGCATGTTGAGGAAGATCAGAACAGGCTTCGTACAGAGTGGCATGCTTCGCTGCAGAGGGCACGGGTGAGAAGTATTGTCTGGATTTTTTCACCGGGTCAAGTCGGTGTGTTGGGAAATGAACAGACGGACAGACTGGCTGGCCCTGCACAGCTTGGTGGAATACTGATGCATGATGAGGCAGACCGGGCTAGTACCTTGTGGGAGAGCGTGTACAGGTCGGAGGAGCAGATCCAGAAGCCTGAACCAGCTGAGGTTCTGTCAGACTTATAAGTCTCTGCTCGAGGATAATGGAGTAACTGTTACCAGGAACACCAAGGAGTGTAGTTTTCACTGTCTATATAGTTTTACTAGACCAGGCTGTCCGGAGAGCATTCTGAAGTCGCTCACATGCGACTTATATCGTGTTGTGGGAGTGCCGTTGGCAGCAGTTTCGGAAGGTCATGAGTTCGGGTCCTGAAGAAGCCGGACTTTCTTCAGAAATGACCTCGACCTTGAGTGGGTACCAGGTGTTTCTGTGAAGTAAAGGCGGCCAGCATGGTGCTGACCATATCACCCACCAAGTGCCAATAGGTCTATAAAATATACGTCTAGCCCTATATTCCCAATACACCTAAAGGCGTTGAAAAAGGATCTTTCCTTTTAATCTCTGGTGTTGTACCATCATACCCTGCTGCTTTCCCTAGCTTAAACTCAATTCTTCAATCCTGATATCTCCATGTTGGTCCAAGGTCCCATTGTGGGGAAAACAAGAATAGACCCACTGCCTCCCCAACAAGCCCGTCGTAAGAGTAGACTAATTCTGGATTTCCTTCAAAGTCAGAATGCATATGCCAGATAATAAAAGGAACCAACAATATGCATACAGTCAGATCTGTAAAACAGATGTGCACGCAACTCAGGTTCTGGAACAGGCATAGAACAAGCAAATCTTTCTACTAAGCTCCCCTTTAGATGATTTCCTTCTCAGTTGTATGATTCTTCTACTTCTGGGACATAACTTGCCCCAACACAGCTGTTCTCTGAGAAGTATCCTTTTCATCTTCTGTCTGTGGTATAAGCAGAGCCCCTTACGAATTTCAGCGGATACCTTTTATGTATTGGGGGGGGGGGGGTGTGTTAATTTTTTTTTTCTAAATTCTTTTAATTTCACAGTAAGCACTACACTTTTGGCCTCTGAGTGCTACATATTTGTTTCCTCTCTAGAGGCCAGGTATTGCGTTAATGCTTCCTCCCGCCTCCAGTTTCATTTATTTTCGTCCACCATGACTGCCAATTTCCTTCCCCGCATGCTCCTACTGCAAGGATATTCTTGTTTTAGTGTCAACTGATGGTTCCTTTTGTTGAGCACCGTAATCACAAGACAGCTTCAAGGCCTTCCTCATTCCCTGTTTTGTTTCTTGCATGACAGTCGATAGTGTTTTGTTGAAGCAGTTCTTTCAGTTCACTTTATTGCCACTTCGACAATCTCTGATCTTTCTCATAAAAGGCGTCACAACTTTGACCAAAATAGATGTATCATTTTTTGAAGTTATCTTGTGTATGCATGTAAATACACTTGACATCATCCCTTGATGTCCACATAATTCTTCCTCGCCACAGTACAGCAAACACACACTCACTCACCCCCTTTTCATAGACACCATTGTGAAGTAGAATATTTGCATCGGATTCCCTGCACCTTCACCTCGGTTAGTCCTTAGAGCTAAGAATTGCTTTCTCTTCCCATTTTTAGGTTTGTTATATCCAATTCTTATCCCGGGTCTCTGGCCCGTGACCATCCTTATTTTCACACATTTTGGTCCCTCAAAACTTTAGCCCTGCACTAGAGCGTCTATACTGTCTTGAATGCCAACGATGGTCAGACTCAATTTTTAAATGATACTGAAAAGCCGTGCAACTGATTTGGTTTATACTTGGTTAATTGAAACAGCACATACAATAAAGTCAACAGACAAATCATTTAAGGAATATACTTTATTGGTTCCTGAATTCATGCATGCGATTGTGGCTGCCTTGGTGTATACAATACACCCTAACATTGTAAACATCCGGAGTCACAGCAATTACATCGTCAATTAGAATCAATACAAATCAAGTCAATGCAAGACTTGTTGAGACCATAAATGCCGTAGTGCAACATGGTGCTCAACATTAGGCAAAACAAGCAGCAAGACAGCCACAAACACATCATGTAGCAGGCACAAGAACTTGAACTGAGAAACTACTTCTTAGCAGCTTTCTTGCTGGCAACTTTAGCCAAACGCTTGGCTTTCTTAGCAGAAGCCTTGCCCTTGGGAAGCGGCTCCAGGGGTTTGGTAATCTGTGAATATAAACAAACGCATGGATTATAGGCATTGCTTTGCAACAAAGTATCTTTTTATCAACATTAATCATCAATTTCTGACTATCATAGGCAACTGGATACCTTGTTAGGGATTAGCAGGTGCAGGTGAATATACAAGCGGTTTTTGGCCATAGGATAGTTACAAGAACAATAATTTGGAAAATAAAGGCTTAAAACAATTTATAAAAGAATGCTGAGGTTGTGAATATGACAAGAAAGGGCATATATGAGGGAGAATACAGGTGCACAACAAGTGTGTTCTGGAAAGGACATTTGTGGCAGGAAACGTGGTCTCTATGGGGACACTATTTTGATTCAGGTCGAGTCTTTCACTATAAAACAAAATGCATGTATGAAACTTACCCCTCTCTTCTTGTTGAGCAGTTCTTCCTTTTTGCGCTTGCGAATAGTTTCAATCTGCTTAGCTTGCTTCTTGGCATGCTTAGCATAGGGATTCAAGCGCACCATCACACGGTAGTTCTTGAGAGGGTTCTTCTTCAGAATCTTTCTCTTGATTTCCTTGCTAGAAGACAAAAGCACACAAATGATTAAAAAAAATTTATGTAAAGCCTAGAATTTTTTCAGTGATATATAAGCCCAAAAACTGGCTGGTTACTCTAGTGGCTAATCAACATGTGCCATGCCAGTTTGCGTATGTGCTCATGCATCTCCACAGATGACAATCCCTGGTTGCCTGGAGCAACTCTTATCCCTTCAAGCTATTGTTTCAACACATCCAGCATCATCTCTCTTGGTATGCCTTTTACCCTCCTTTCCAGTTGTCACAATGCCAATTTTCCAATGCCTCATTACGTGGTCCAAAAAAAAGTGTGTCTTCATTGTTGTAGAGAAATTTACATTTATTAGCTTCTTTAAAAGAATCGTTAGTTACTGTAGCTTTCCTAAGGAATTTATAACATTCGTCATCTCAACAACATCTATGTTGCTTCCAAATTCCTCTTAATTTGTTCACTGACATTCCAAGATTTGCAGCAGGTTCTATAACTTGTTTGCATTTTCTGAAATGCTGTCTTTGCTTGACCTAATCTGCTTTTAATCTCTGTCAAGCCTATGAGACTGTTCTTAAATACTTGCGAATTTATTGATTTGGTTTAACCTTTTTCCTTGAAATGAGATTTCTTTGATATAAACATATCTAGAGAACTAATTATCTGCACAACACTAATTGTTTATATTGTATCCTCCAATTTTTATTCCCTTTTTTCATTATTTAGATAAAAAAAAAAAGGTATGGGAATAAGACATCCCTGTCTTACTTCTCTGCATTATCTGTTCAAAAGTACCCAATGTTTTTCACTTAAATTGCTGCTACTTGGTTCTAGTACATGTTTTAGTTATTCTAAGATCTTTCCCATCTCAAAGATGTCTTCCAACACTTTTATCATCTCAATATTAAACGTCAAATGCTTTGGTATAATATGAATCAACATACGTCATAAATAATTTATTAAAACATATAAGGTATCAAAAATGTATAACCTTAGCAGATCAGAGACCTATCTTAATCTAAATTTACAAAGAAACTTGTAACTGGCAAGATTAGGAAACAAAAAACGATATCAGGAATCAAAATTAGGTAATGATAAATAAAGGGAATGTATCCAAGTCTTGCGCAACTCAGCTCATGGGGGCTGGCTGGGATTGACCAGGAATAATTATTTGACCTTCACTGATATTTAGGCACTTCACGGTCTTCTTGACTCAGGCCCAATGGCTGAAAGGTAGGTTTTTGTTAGAAACTAACTTATCCGTAGACAAGTTGTATGTCTATTCTGCAGCACAATATCAAGTTTATCTGTTTCCCACTTTATTTGCTGTTACTTAAATGTTTTTAGAGATCTTTCCCATTTACACTGATGTCTCCTAACACATCTCTTCGTGTTCGCCAACTGTAAACTGGTGGAAAGTTCTGGTTGTTCACTTCTGGACTGCAGCCCTTTTCCAGAACCTGAGTGTTGAGTGTGCATCCGTTTGACAGATCTGACTATTTTGCAGACAGCTGGTTCCTTGCCTCTCAGGTAGATGCACTCCGACCTTGAAAGAAGCTCCCGATTGGTTGACTCTTACGACATGCTATTGGGTAGGCAGTGGGACTATTCTTGTTTTCCCTATAATAGGGCCCCCAGAATCCACAAAACGTCATAAATAACATATTAAAACATGAGATATCAAAAATGCCTAACTTTAGCTGACCAAAGACCTATCTCAATCTAAATTTACAAAGAAACTTGTAATCATACCAGAGCACAAAATATCAAATCGTTGTGTATTAGACTGGCTTAATTTGGGGGGAAACGGACAAAGCACATTACATTCGGCACCACTCATAAACACCAAGGAATCAAAAAAGTTAATTAACAAAAGGCATGTATCCAAGTCTTGCGCAACTCAGCTCATGAGGGCTGGCTGGGATTAACCAGGAATAATTATTTGACCTTCACTGATATTTAGGCACTTCATGGTCTTCTCGACTCAGGCCCAATGGCTGGAAGGTAGGTTTTGACTGTTACTTAGAAGTAGACAAGTTGTATGAATATTTTTATTTGCAGCACACTAATAAAGTTAATCTTACAAAACAAGTAAATAAATGTACTTACTTTGGTGGTCTCACAGCAGCCTGAATTTCATCACTCTTCAGTAGTCTGGCTAGATCAAATGTTGCCATCTTGTGCATAGGGAGGCTGAAATTTGAATGCAAATGAAATCAATGTCCGTAAAGTCCAGTTTTCAATCCTAAACCAGATACCCCTTAATTTTTGTGCTGAACATATATAAAATAATAAACAGCAATATCAGTAAGGTATGAATCGTCACTAAAATTCTGTAACACGGACCTTAGTGTCATCATATACTGCTGTGATGAAAATTATTAATTTATATAAAATCCCCCCCTCCCCCCATCCTGACCTGTAAACCATAACTTTATACTAAAATATTAATTTAGTACTTTTCTTACTTATACCATCAAGCTCCCCCATATGGTGAAAAATAACCACTGCCCTAACAACAGACATTTTACAGGAGCCAGACTAATTGTGAGATTACTTTAGGTCAAGATTGCATCTGCCGGAAGCGCAAGAAACCAACTCAGATCTGTAAAATTGATTACAGCTAGTAAATGCAAAGAAAAAGACAAGACACTAAAGAATTTATCTTACTTGTATCCCTTTTTCTCCTTAGATTCCTTGCGCCAGGTGCCGTAGATGTCATCAAGACGTCTGAACGCAGACTCTGTCCAAATGCAGAACCTTCCAACATGACCACCAGGAGCGATCTTCAGGAGGTTAAGTCTGTCAACACTGATCAGTGTAATACCTGCAAGATCACAATATACATTTTATATTTCCAACATAAAAATTGAATGCCAAAACTACCTTACAGTGTATTTGTTTAACTGCAACTATTCTTAACCACAGCACTTTCAAAACGTTTGTCACTTTCTGCACAAACCAGTGTAAATCAAATATAAGAAGAATAACTTAGGAATATAAGAAGTGATCATTAACAAACATGTCCAAGGTGTAAATCAACTGAGCTCATTAGGGCTGACTGGATTATTCCTGGAATTTTAGTGTATCTATTGATTACAGGCACTTCATTGTCTGGACGACTCAGCCTAATGCCCAAAAGGCAGATTTGATAAACTTAACTGTCCCTGAAGAATGAATACAGGTTGGTAAAAAATATAAAAATAAACAAAAACCATAAAAAGTAGTCATGTACCATGTGATGCACATTTGTTGGACAGTACTTTTCCACAACATATAGATCTGAGCCACATAAAGAAGAAATAAACAATGCTGTTTAGCTATAAAGTAACATCAAACTTAATTATTTTATTACAGCAACAAAATTATACTAGGCAAAAAATGTTTAAAACACTGCGATAGACAAGTGAAAACAGTTGACATGTACCCTGGCCATGAATCAACTCAGCTTATTGAGGCTGGCTGGGATTAAACCTGGAATTATAGTGTAACCTTCACTGATTACAGGCA
Organism: Candidula unifasciata; assembly: GCA_905116865.2. Classification (NCBI taxonomy): domain Eukaryota; kingdom Metazoa; phylum Mollusca; class Gastropoda; order Stylommatophora; family Geomitridae; genus Candidula; species Candidula unifasciata. The sequence goes on along the minus strand of CAJHNH020006667.1, from coordinate 1,261,739 downwards.
TTTCACCGTCTTTAACTCTAGCCCGATGCCCGGATGGTAGCTTTAAAAAAAAACTTCAAGGACAAACTATGTAAACCTTAGGAACTGTCCCTGTTTAGTGGTCACCTAAATATTCAAACTGCACAATAATAATGCTGGTAGTATTTACATAAATCATTCAGAACAGATGACCAAAATAGGTGGTTATCCACATTTGACACAGCAGAAACTAAAAAGTTGGAATGTGTCTAGTATTACGCTTGCACTGAAAAACTGGTACTTTTCCATGGTAACTTAATGTAAGCCAGGCTCACTAAAAAAATATATAGTAACTGTGATAAAGTTAGGAAGAAAACAATATAATGGATAACAAAAATGTAATACCATACTACAACATTCCACAAGGCAACAGATAAGATACAGACAGACATGTACCCAGGTCATGAATCAACTCAGCTTATAGAGGCTGGCTGGGATTAAACCTGGAATAATAGTTTAACCTTCACTGATTACAGACACTTCACCGTCTTTTTCGACTCTGGCCCAATGCCCGGAAGGTAGTTCTGAAAGCTTTAAGAGGGTGAACAAGTGAAAACGAACTGTCCCTGTTCAAAGATTAATGTGTGACTAGCAAGCTACACTAACGCTGGATAAGTTTAAACCTGCAGGGTGATTTCGGAACATCAATAAAAATTATCACAAAGACAGGTGGTCATCTTAGATATTTGGCATGGTACATAAAATTGGAAACTATGCATTTAAGGGGGGGGGGGGGGACACACATTTTCAAGCTATAAAAAAATTGTACAGAAAACTTAGGATAGATACTATTGACTAAGAGAACAAAACACTGACAATAATCTGAAATGAGATACTATACCTAAAGCTATGGTATTTCAGCTATGTTAAACATTTTGGTATTCAGAAAGAGATGAAAGGCAGAGACGGAGAACTGGCTAAAAAAAAGAATTAAGAGACCTATTGAGAATGTGCAGATTGATAATGCTCATTGGTGATATCAACAAGTTTATATTCATGTGAATACCTAGTTTTCAATTTCTGCTAAATGCCTGAACTAATTAATCTATAACAAAGAGAATCTTGGAAATCACTTAAAATTAACTGACAACTGCCATATTTAGGAACCTGAGAAAGGTAAACTGACAACTGCTTTATTTAGGAACATGAGAAAGGTAAACTGACAACTGCTTTATTTAGGAACCTGAGAAAGGTAAACTGACAACTGCTTTATTTAGGAACATGAGAAAGGTAAACTGACAACTGCCATATTTAGGAACATGAGAAAGGTAAACTGACAACTGCCATATTTAGGAACATGAGAAAGGTAAAAAGACAATTCTTAACACACAAAACTACAGGGACAAAATATGTTAAGTGTAACAAGATGCAGAAATGTAAAATTGTATAAAATAATATACGTTTATATAACAAAAATATAAAGTGCTAAATATACCAGGCAAGAAATGAGTAGAATGCAATGACTAGGGGATTACAGTTGACATGTACCCAGGTCATGAATCAACTCAGCTCATTAGGGCTAGCTGGGATTAAACCTGGAATTATAGTGTAACCTTCACTGATTACAGGCACTTCACTGTCTTGTTGACTCTGGCCCAATGCCCGGAAGGTAACAATAAAAAGCCTTTTCTGCACTGAAACTAAGCATGGAGCAAGATAGTTTTAAGACTAGCAAAGGGGGAATTACCAGCAACATGTCCTTTATGCTGTGTGTAATAGTAAATAACTGATAAGTTGGGTACGTGTAGAGTATCATTACATTTGCCACTGACACCATACCTGGGATATTCCTGAATGCACGAGTGATGCCATTGTCTTTATTGTAAATCACAAGAGGACCACGGCGTTGGATGCGACGTCTGTTTCTCATCTTACCCTTTCCTGCTCTGAAACGTTTGCTGTTGTAAACCTAAAAATAAATTATAAATCATTAACATTTTAACATGTATTCATGTTGATTACATTCACTGTGTACTATAAATGTAAAATGGCAATATCAGAAGGTTATAATCATCAATGGTAATCTGTAACACGGACCTTGTTGTCATCACTTAATGCCATAAATAAACAGAAGACTAAATTTCCACTATCCTAAAGAATTATAAGTTTGAAGTGTTAGCATGTGGATGCATCTGACATAAAATTTGTATTACCTGACTATTCCTAAAATCAGAATTGTTAAGGAAGAGAAGAAGCCCCACATTATTCAGCCATCCATAATTTTATAATAACAAAGAAAAGCCTGCCACCAGATTACACAATAAAATCATTACATACCTTCTCAATATCAGACCAAGCTTTCAGCTTTTTTAGAACAGCAACAGCTTCTTTAGTTTTCTTCAGTTCTTCCACTTTGTCACTAACAACCAGAGGAACTTCTGGGATCTCTTCGATGCGATGACCTAATGAAAGATAAATATTTAATATAATTAATCCAAAGTTCAGCACTCCTTTGAATCATTCCCCAAAATGGTGGCCATAAAATATCCCAACGACGGTGTTCGCGTATATCTAAAATACGGAATCTACCAAGGAACAAATCACAGCAAAACTAGGATTACTTGACAATCAAACATTTGCACACAGTAGTAGTAGCAGACGATAAATACTGACTTAATTTCGAGCGTTTCTGCAGACGATACTAGCGACCGTTGACCAATTTCGGGACATTACAGACGATAAAAGCAGACTAGCGATACTTTGTTCTTCCGATTTGGAGACGACACTAGTGACCGTTGACCAATTTCGGGACATGTCAGACTTGTCGGCATGCGCCAAACGCGATTAAACTCATCGCCGAGCGTATCCCCTCCGCTAGGTGCCTGGGGCTCACGAGTACAGTAATTGGAGGAAGTTGCAGGAGCTGCCGCTCCTGAGTCCCAGCCATCTAGTTTAGCCCCCATCCGTGCCACACGTAGCGGGGGATACGCTCGGCGGTGAGGCACACTCGCAGAAGCAGGTCGGCAAGCAACGTATCGCCCGAGACCCTGTCAGGGCATTTGTGTCGTTATTCGGAGCCGGCACATATATTTTTAATAGAACTGACCCGCATTTGGATATTTTTAGATATTTTATGGCCAGAAATTGGCCAATTTAGCTCTTTTGAACGCCATCATATTAAAGCCGCCATTTCGGGAAACGATTCAAAGTTCTTTATTACAATTTAGCTCTACGACTGGTTGTAAGCATTTATTTTGTCCTTTTGAGCAGCCAGTCAGTCCTTAAAAAAAGGCAAAGGAGAAAGATTTGTTTCCTGTTACCCAAGGATGTTTTATGTAAATTAAGAGCAGATATATATAGTGCTCAAACTGGGCTCCTCTTTAATAAGTTATTTATACTGATCCACATCACAGGTCAAAAAAAAAAGCTTGAAATATTACCTTTGGACATGACTAGTGCTGGGACACCAGTTGCGGCAATGGCAGATGTAATAGCATATCTGCGCTGATTGACATTGATCTTTCTGTGCCAGCGTCTCCAGGTCTTGGTAGGGGCAAACATGCGACCACCACGGCACATGTTGCCAAAAGCACCCTGGCCAGACCTGTGGGTACCTCCACCCCTCACACGGGGAATACGAGCAACAGCTCGGCCAGTTCCCCAAGACTCAGCTGATGTCTGGTGTCCTGTAAACAAGCAGGAAGATCAAAAGTAGGTATCAAATTTTAAGTTAAAAAAAAAGAAATCTAAAAGTATTAACATTCTGAAGCATAGCATCTAGTTATTACTATATTTTTAAAAGGAACAAGAGCAGTAAATAATATAGACTGAATAATTATATCCACACAAAAATGCCTTAGGATACATTCTTGAGAACAAGCAGGAATCTAACATTCTTTGAGATCAGGGGAATAATAGGCACTAACAGTCCAATCAAAATTATACTGGTACCGACAGGCTAGATCTGAAAAAAAAAATACTTTCACTTAATATGTTCAGGCTAAATGGTTGCTTATGACTGATGGGCAGAACAAACACTTTACCTAATAGCACTGACTGATTTTAAACAGACTTCAATGGCAGAGGTTACTAATTAATGACTCATGCATAGCCTTTAAAATAGATCACCTTAAATTAAGAGTTCAACAGCAATGTCAGAAAGGTTTGTATCATCATTAATATTCTGTAACACGGACCTATGTGTCATCATATACTGCTGTGATCAAATTAATTTGAAAGCAGAGACAAGTATTTTTTAACTAAACACTGGATGCTCTAAGTTTAAAAACACTAGTTATCTATTTATGCAATGGTTCAGATATGCCCTTGTCAAAATAATGCACTTTTTAAAAAGTTGTTAGGAAAGAAAAATTGTGTTAAGAAAAAAAAATGAATTAAAATTTCATGAGTAAAAAAATCTTTTTAAATATAAATTATTAAAATAATGTAGATTGCCAAGAACGTGTGGCAGATTTTTTAATATTCAGTGCTAGCTTCTTCTGGGCTGCAGCAGTTAAGCAATCACACAGAAAGTATCTTTTCAAAATGTATTCCTAAAATGCATTCCACTATGCGAAGACAATTTTTTAATTAGGCAAGGGTTTAAAAAAAAAAATACAGCAATATCAGAAAGGTTTGTGTGTCTTCATAAACATTCTGTAACACGGACCTTAGTGTCATCACATACTGCTGTGATTGTGTTGGCAATGCTCAATTCTATACCGCACACATTGTATAATGTAGAAGTGTTTGGAAAAAACTAAACTAATGCAATTTGTTCTAAGCAAGACAACGAAAATTGTGAATTTAATATTGGCAATGTGTAAAAGAGTGTGGCACATTTTAGGTTACAAATACTTTCAACATTGACAATGAAATAACATATAGTTTTCTAATTTTCCACATACCAGCTTTATCAGAAACTGCATATGGGTGACGAGTATTCTTCAGCATCTGGAAGTGGACGACATTGACAATGTCTGGTCGAATAGGTGCCTTGAAAACAGCAGGCAGGGTAATGTTTGTGGTGGTGGTTTCACCTTTTTCATTGTGAACGGTAATAAGCGGCCTCGCTGCCTGTTGACAAAAAGAAAGGAATATTTATATTTAAGGCTAATACGTGCAAATCAAGTTTTAAAAAGCGATTGTTCAACAGCTCATAAAAAAACATTTGAAATCACTTTCACTATTCCATAATTTAAAAAAAGAGGAAAAAACAGCCTCAGGGTTTAGGTTCGAATAGACTGACGAAACCTTACTGAGGTATTGACCCCCCCCCCCCCCCCCCCTTGCGTCTCCCGCTGGAGCTTGGTGTTCTTTACTCTTTCAGCAACCTGCTTAAATTCGTTTTAAAAAATCTACAAAAAAGGCTGATACATCTTTATTAAAAATACAAATGAATAGGCATACTGTAATGTGCAAAAAGCACCAATAAATAGAACCCCCCCCCCCCCCCCCAAAAAAAAAATAGGAACTATGCGGTCAACTTTCAGTTACAATAATGAATAGTGACCATCACCATGACATAAGACTGAGCACGCATGGGAATGCCCAATGTGCAAAGAGCCAAAAAAAACTCAAAGACAATGACGAGAAAATTTACTTGCGACATTCATATTCCACTTTTTAAAATGTTTCAAAACTAATGTAAATATGTGTAAATAACAATTTAACGTAAAGTATATATTATATTACTATATTTTTACGCTTGTGATTGTGCACGCTATGGCAACGTGGTTGGGGGCGCAAAACCGGATCAGGCGACAAATTATCGAGTGTATGCCCTTTTGTACAAAAGTAACTGCAGAAATCTCCTGATCCAATATATACACGTTCTACGCGGCATTAGTAGATGTAATTAAGTTATGGCACAAAATATACCGACTAAATGTAAATAAAGGGTACTTGCCATGATTGTGGGTAGAGAATGTCCACCTACAACCTACTACCACGTTAGTCGGTTAGTAAAAGGAAGGAAGTAGCTGCAAGAGTATAGTCCCGAACCGAGTCATCACTAATTGGTCATTAAGCAGAATAACGACGCCTAAAATTGATTGCACTAATTTTATTATTAATATTAATTTTGCAATTAATTTCTTTAGCAAACTTATTTTAATTGCATAGAATTGAATGAAATGCATATACTTTCTTAGAATCTAGCTAAATATGTGGAACTATTTAATCTAAATGTATGGTTACATTCATAAACTTAACAGGTTGGTCATTTAAAAACATGTACCTAGCATACATCGAAAAGGTTATGGGACAATTTCTACATTAATTGGGGGGGGGGGGGTGTGTGGGTTGTTCAGTATATTCAATATTATAATATGCCATAATTATTACATGCAACAATGTGTAACATTTTGAGAACAGTGGAGGAAACTAAAATTTGGCAACGCAAATAACATAAGGACCCCTTTCATGATACTGGTGGTTATATCAAAATTATAACCTTAGCGCTGAACAATATATTTTTTTTAAAAACACTACTACTCATATGCTGCTAGATGATATTATTGTTGTCAGGTATGCACTCAATTTGGGATCTACATCACATCAACCGCCTTCACTTCGATTAACGTTTCCTTTACAATTGTTTGTATCTATGAAAATCTGTTTGGCGCTACTTTGAGAGCTTCTTCTGCTGTTTCTTCTTCTCTTTCTCTACTTGTTATAGTTGATTAGTGGGGGAGTGGGTGGTGTTTTCACTTTGTAATGCGCTGTGATGTGTAAGATGTTCTCTTCGTTCTTTCAAAGTTGTTACTGATATCGCATATCTTCAAAGTCGGACTATCTAAAGACCAACATTGGCTTACTCTCCAGGGAGGCAGAACTGGTCTTGCAGTGGATACTAGCCCACTGTGGTATTCAAGGAAATGAGAGAGCAGATGAGTTGGCAAATGCTGGGAGTAATCTTCCACAACCTCATCCACCACACAGCTACAAGGAAATCAAAACAGCGCTAAAGCAGTCTTTCAAGCGCGAGTGGAGAAGGCAGAATGGAGATTATAGACCAGAGAGTGACAGCATAAACAAACTCAACAGGAAAGAACAAACATCAATTTTTAGACCTTGAACTGGACACTGTGGTCTTCGGGCACACCTGTACAGGATAGGCATAAAAGAATCTGCTGCCTGTTGTTGTGGAACAGAAAGACAGACCCCTGAGCACATACTGCAGTACTGCCCTTACCTCTCCCAGCAAAGACTGTGGATCTGGCCCAGGAGATCCACATTGCGAGAGAAGCTATGGGGGACCGGTGGCGACCTTAAACGCACAATCCTGTTTGTGACCCAGAAGGGACTCAATGTTTAGCATTACTGATGTCGAAAGCAGGAGAATAAGAAGAAAAAAAAATCGGACTGCATCTGCCTGGGAGGCGAGGAACCAGCCGTCTGCATACAAATAAGCCAATACGGTAATACAGTAGATTTTGATCAGTGATATTTCTGCCACACGACCATGCTTATGCGTTTTATTCAGTATCAGAATGATTTCCATTATGTCAGTTCGCAACTCAGCTTAACTTTTACCTCCACAAAATTGCATCATAATTAATTTGTGCACTAAAATACACAAGGATCAGTGAACCAAGGCTGTAGATGTCAGATCTCTCTCGTGGTGGAGCACACCAGCTGTTCTGTCTCGAGAGCTATGTATAGCACTATGAGTACTTGTACTTATAGGGTAAAAACGGCACACTTAGGTTGCACGTTCTTTTATCAGAAAATCCCTTCTACAGTCAAGACTGTTGTGCGTGACCGAAGAGGCACAAAACACAACGAATATAGAGGAGACAACCTCGATTTTTTCTACGGTAGACCTACGTGCCTATGGGCTGAATGACAGTGGGTTATACAGTCGTGAACGTGCGACGTCTGGTTAGCGGGTGGGGCGGCGCCAGGCGTATGGACTCCGTCAGAACATTCCCTGCCTTGGCAAGCAGGCAAACTAGGGTGACCGTTTACTTCCTGCACTGAAAGTTTATTTTCTATGGATTTTATATTAAATAATACAAAGAATCATCGCCGGATCTACGGAGTGCGTGCTCTGTGCTTGATACCATCTTCAGATGTCAACAGAGAGATCATCATGCTGCAGGGATTAAACATATATAGATATGCGTGTCCTGGATACATTAGTTACATTAATCCTACTGGACAAAGAAGACATGGACAGTGTCTGCTGGTGGAAAATGGGTTGAGGCATAGGTTTCTTGACCTGGACCGGTGGAATCATAATACACTAGAAGTTCAGGGTATACAGATAGATAATAGGGTAACAACCTGAAATTTAATAAATGTTTACGCTGCTGTTGAATCTCTTGTCACAAAGGAACATTGGGACTGGCTCAAAGAGTTTGAGGAAATCCCTGGTAATAGGCTTCTCATCTGTGGGGATTTCAATGCGTGGAACAGAGCATGGGGCAGTAGTGGGGAAAATAGGCAAGGAAATGATTTAGTGCAGGCTATGGTGGATGCAGAGGTAGTCTGTATAAATGACGGTAGGCCAACTTGAATGTCAATGAGACCTGGTGATGCAGACACAGCCATTGATTTGGCTTTTGTTACACAGTCAGCAGTGCCGGACGCAAAATGGAGTGTGTTGGGCGATCATGGGAGTGATCATATGCCATGCTCAGTCTTGATTTCTAAAGCTAGCAAATTTAGAGCTGTGAGAACGCGCAAGACTTTTAAGTATGAGAGGGACAGTACCCTTCTTGGAGCAGCAGTTAAGAATTTACGAAAGGCACCTCACAGGCTACAAGAGGATATAGAGAGGCTAGAAAGAGTTTAAAAAAGAAAAGGTAGAATATTTCAAGCAATGTGCAGCAGATGCAAAGAAGGCTAAATGGGGACATTTTATAGCGAAATTGGAGGAGATAGATCACTGGGTAGGTTTTGGAGACTTCACAGACAGATGCAAAGGAAGGATCGGCCTATTACAACAGGCATTATATACACTGATTATGATATACCAATGACAACAGACAAAGAGAAAAGGGAAGATTTGTTTATAGAGATTTATAGCCCAAACTAATCATAATGATAGAGTGCTTAGAACTTTAGTTAGGAATAATCTGTTTAATACAAAAAATGATCAGTATTCTGAGGATAATATTAGGGTGGAGGATGTAAAACATATATTGCAAAAAGCAAAGAACACTGCGCCTGTGCCAGATGGAGTCAGGTATGCCCACTTGTAGAGCATAAGTGATGAAGACTTGAGGGATATGGCATCAGAACAGCTTCAGTACACCAGGAATGGATACACAGTTACCTTATTCCACTTCCAAAACCAGGCAAAGATCATTCCAAACTCAGCGGTTTCAGAATTATCACCCTACAAAATACTTTTGACAAGGTGCTAGAGAAAATTATTGCTGTTAAACTACAAATGTTTTTGGAAAGGAAAAAGCTCCTGCCAAAAGGTTTGGGTAGTTATCGGGCACGGAAAGATACCTGGTCCAATGCAGCTACTATTGTTTTTGATGTTTGTGAGGGATCCAGAACAGACAGGAAACGGTTGTGGCAGCACTTGATCTTGAGGATGCCTTTAATAGAGTCAAATATGATATTTTGATTTCTGCACTCATGGAGAAGGGGGTTTATCCGTGGTTTGTGAACTGGATAGCAAATGTACTGCATTCACGTATGGTAGCCCTTCGCCTGGGTACATGGACCTTATAACAATGTTAAAATGGACGCTAGACAGCGGCGCCGTTCGGAACAGAGGCAAATCTTTTGCTTCTGTCGGACGGTGTCCGATGCATTTTTGCTCCATTTGTAGACTGGATATAATTTCGTCGCCCAGCTTCTGAGTTGAATGCATGGCGTGACCCTGTGAGCTGCGGATTGCATTTGGAATGTGTTTTTTTTTACTGTGACCAATGTGGTGGTGTGAATTGTAGATTCAGAAAATGGCGCGATGCCTGTCGTTCAATGCTTGCGGGACCCGTATTAAAATTGATCACGCGGACAACTGCTGATCTGTTGACGACAAGTTCTGCTATCATCAATGATGAACTGCATTTCTAATGTTGGACTGTTTGTGTTAGCACTTCGGATGGCTACCATATGCTTTAATGCGAGTGTATGCTAGATATGCTGAGACAGCAGTCTGTCAATCTTTCCACAAGGGACTGTGATAGACATTCTGAGTGTTTTTCGCTGGCACAGGAGCGGAGCAAAGATGGGGCAACCCGTTTGCTATGAAGCTGAAACTAAGACTACCAGACTACCAGACCAGATAACAATGTAATATCGCCCAAGGACTACCCCAGGGTTCTGTAATTTCACCAGTGCTATCTAATGTGTATACAAGCAAGACTGCAGAACTTGAATCACCAGGTGTTGGAAGAATATTGACATTTGCCAATGATGTTCTTGCATATAGGCAAGGGAGAGATAGGCGACGGATAGCTCACGAGCTACAAGCAACTGTTGACAAAGTGACTGACTGGTTTGCAGAAATGGGTGCTGTCATCAACCCAGAAAAGGCAGCTGTTTTGTGGTGTTCTCTGGACAATAGAAATGTAAAAGCTGGCGTTTTAAACCTCACAGTTCATAACAGTAACATCAAAAGAGAAAGCAAACTGAGATACCTGGGTATCATTTCCGATAGAAGCCTGTCCTTCAGGGATCATGTGGATGCAGTTGCAGTGAAATACCTTTTTTTTTAAACGTATCCAGAAACCATGAGTTGTAAACCCTTTGGCTCGGTACTATGGATATCGCAACCCTTCGGCATTGATTCCATTATAGGTACCGTTAATCTGGGAGAAATGTGGCTTTTAACCTACCCCCGGGAGTGAACCCGGACCACAAGGAGTTCGTCACCCGGCCGCCGCGAAAGTCAGGTTTAACAAACTTCGCTAGAGAGCCGGGCTAGTGAAATACCTAAAAAAGGACTCAATGCTCTCAAGATTATGGTAGCAATGGACATGGAACAAAGAATGTTGTTTACAATGTTCCAGCATGTGATCCTATCGGTGACAGATTGTAGATTTGGCATGCTTCCCATATCAAAGAGTCAGCTGATGAAACTCGAACGCATACAGAATGAAGCCATTCTGGTGATTCTGGGATGTACAAGAGATACACCGAGAGTATGTATGCAATACATACTTGCACTGCCTACTATTGCAGATAGGCTCAAAGTTCTGCAAGCAAAGTCATATCTCGGGGTAGCTGCGGACAAGAGGCACCTTCTGCAGGAAGCCCTGGATAGACAGACTGAAAAAAAAAGGAAAGTCTTGGATGGCGAAAGCTGAAGACACAGATGGACATGTGTGCAGGCTTGAAAGTTAGGCGAGGAGAGTAGTGGGTCAAAGTGTCCGATCATGTTTCAGACTTGTGTAGGGTTCTAATCAATGTGGGACGTGAGTGCAGGGACTGGCCAGCTTGTGATGCAGAATCAGAAGTTCAACAAATGATTCATGAGAATTCCCGCCCAAGTGATGTGATTGTATATACAGATGGCTCTGTGGTGAGGGGCAAACGAAGCGCACGGGGGTTCATAGCGAAGGCGAATGGACGTCGCTTGGCGCAACAAAGCCTAGCATATGATTTCACAAACTCTAGTTTGAGAATGGAGGTGGAGCAGTCACTGCTGCCTTCCGTTGGCTTGAGAATCAGCTGTACACACATGTCGTCACTGTAACTGATTCACAGAGCATGCTGAGAAAGGTAGAGACAGGCATTCTCCGTGAAGAGTGGCAAGCATCACTTCAGAGGTCACGGGTAGTTAGCATCCTTTGAATATTTTCTCAAGGTTACGCCGGTGTGTCGGGAAATGAGCAGACGGATAGACTGGCAGGTTCTGCACCACTTGGTGGTGAACTGATATATGACAAGCTGGATGTTGTGAGGGCCCTTTGGGAGCGAGTGAACAGTGCCGAGGAACAGACAGATCATTAGAATCTGATGAGAATGGCACTGCGATTAGTTACGATGGGATCTGGTCGACGCTCGACATTTGGGAGGAGGGGCGAGACGGATATACAATCAGACTGTTACTGGTACCATCGGAATTTTAACTCTTCGCTTTCTGCTGAAGATGGGGAAGGAGCGCTTATGGGAGTGTCCCGAGTGCTGCGATGTCGATTCCTAATTCAATATTCAACATTTAAAAAAATATTACACACCCCTTTCTAAATCGTTGCACAGTTGCCAGTTGGGCATTAATACTACACGTCACCTTCTTTTAAAAGAATAATGTGTAAATGAGCAGAACTATTTTTGCTCTTCTTCTTCATTCTTCTTATTATTATTCTCAGTAGTATAATATCTTCACTCAGCTACAAAGTCATACAATTTCACTGTCACACACTGACATTAGGGAGACAAATTCTGCTATTGCTGTTTAGCATTATTAACAAATGGTGAAGAAGAAAAACCAATTTAATTAAATCCCACGGTAAAGCAATTAAATTCAAATAAAGTTAAATCATATAGAAATGTTATTTTTTTAAAGCCTGTATATTTTATATCTGGTCATAAACCATTAAAGTTTTTGTTTTGGAGCAGAAATCAATTCGCTCATGCAGTGACCTACAGATTCCTATTTTGTTTGTTGAAAATAATACTGCACGTCAAACCAAACGAAAAGTCTGGCAGTAGCCCAGAAACAGCAACAAAACCAAGAGGAGGTCTCTGAAAAAAGATGTAACGTTGTTTTGATATTGGCTGCAACTGTCGCACTACGGGATGTTTAGAAAATATACAATATGAACAAGGAGTTTGACTCATAAAGTGTACCCATGTTGTAACAAATATAGCAATTGAATTAACATGGAAGGACCAGTGTTACATGTTCTGGTTGTAGGATTTCATCACAAAAAGGGATGTCAGGTCTGTCGCAAAAATATATAATTAGTTAATGTTTATTTGTTTATGGAACAATAGTATTAGTAACATTGTAACTGTTGCTGCATCACAGCACGATATTGATAGCAAAACTACAAATTGAACTCCTTTGCTATCTTGCCATGTATGCTGCTTACACACAAAAGGACAAGACAGTCATCATATGAGTTGTAAAAAAGTAAAAAACTCATATTTATAAATTTTGACCAAACTCCTTAGCTGTATAAAATAACTTTAAAAAAAAAATACACGAAGAAAAAATATTACAGACACTAAGATCTGGAGAACTACCCATCGTCCTATTTGTGACACATACTGCAAAGACAAATAGCAGGCGATTATAGCAGAAGAAGAGGTGATGAGATAGAGAGAGAGAGAGGATGCACACACAGATGCTCACACAACACACACACACAGAGATGGTGTGAGTAAAAGACATATTGTCCTAAAAAATAAAAACAGATCAGGGATCAGTACTGAAACGAATAAAAAGCACATATGTGTGAAGGACATGTTAAACCTCTTGCATTTCATTAACAAATGATAATAATGTGCAGAATGCAAGGATTTTGTTGTTGTTTGAGTCCAGCAGCAGGGCATTAGATGTGGTCTCCGTGTTCATAGAAGTCTCCGGCTATATTCCGAATAATGGTCCCAAATTATCGAGGCAGAAAATATACCCTAACAGGGCCTCAGTCACGTGTCAATTGCGCACTTCCGGCGACTTCCGCCACTGCCAAGAGTAGATTGGGGCTAAACTAGATGACTGGGACTCACGAGCAGCAGCTACCGCATTTTCTGCAGCTGCCTTCATTTTATTTGCTTGTGAGTCCTAGCCATCTAGTTTAGCTCTAATCCACGCCGTGTGAGCGGTGTGGTGGATACTCTTGGTGGTGACGGAAGTTCGCAATTCAGCAACGGCAGTATAGTCCCCGAAAATACGCAATTGACACGTGACTGAGGCCCTTTTAGGGTATATCTTCGGCCTTGATAATTTGGGACCGTTATTTGGAAGATAGCCGAAGTCTCCTTAGATGCCCATGTTGCAGAGGATGCCTATGTTCTGTTGTCACTTGATGACTGACATGTGTATGTGCAGTTGTTCTGGCTAAGCCTTTTGGATGTACTACCAAAAGATAAAAGGCTAAGATGACAACACAAATCCAAAGCCATACTATAGCCTATGAAATTAACTGGAAAGGCCCTCCCTGTGGGGGTTTAGGGGCCCTATTTTAAGGGGGGGGGGGAGAATTGACCCACTGCATCCCTAAAAAGCATGTCATAAAAGGTGTCTAATTATGAATCTTCCTCCAAAGTCAGAGCACATCTACCAGAGAGTTGAGGAACCAACAGTCCGCATGCAAGTAAGCCAGAATTAAAGAATCGAATGTGCACATAGAATTCAAGTTCTGGGACAAGACTAAAGTCTAGAAGTGGATGAACAACCAGAGCTCTCTGTCAGTTTACAGCAGGTGAACAATTAGAAGAAGACGGATGGCTGACTTGGTCATTCTTCTTTTTTGGTTCGCTTACTAACTCGGTCATTAAATATTATAATATGTCAGATGGGTTGACCAAAAAAATCAAACATAAATCTCGGCTGTGCTGTAAACAAGCAGAATATAAGTGTGCTCAGAGCAAAATGTTGAATTATTGGCAATTCCAAAAGGCTTAGATTCCAGCAAATTAATGTCTGGTCTGGATGCCTGTCTTTTCTTTATTCAATTTAGAGTATTCTGAAGTTTTCCATCAAATGTTGCTGGATCTTCATCATTCGCTTGATTATTTGTTTCTGATCCCTTATCATTATATTATAGCCCTATTCACCATCATAACTCCATAACACAGCTTGTTGATACGTGACTTCTGGCTTTTGAAGTCCCAATGTGATTGGAAAAGGCGACTAATTAGGGTTTTTCTCTCAAAGTCGGAGTGCATCTGCCTGAGAGTCAAGGAACCAACAGTCTGCATACACATTAAACAGATTTATAAAACCGATGTGCACGCAAAATTCAAGTTTGGGAAAACATATTGAAGTCCAGTCATGGACAAACAACCAGAACTTTCCTCTGGAGTTTACAACCGTTGAACAATAAGAAGAAGAAAAAGCTGTTGTTTGCCTGCTCAGATCTCTCCACCTCTGATGGTCAGATGCACTACACTTTTAAGTGTCATTGTGTGCGTGTATATGTGTGTGTGTGTGTGTTAGAGAGAGAGAGACTTTGTTATACTTCTCTCCTAGATCATAAATCATTTGGGTGCAGTACCTGTTACTTAAATTTCACACCTACAGAAATGTATATTAGGATATAACCAAGTTATGGTTTAGTGCACTAAATACAGTCAGCTAGATTGATAATATTTCATCCAAAGATTTTAGGTATTTCATTGTCAACATTCTTCAATTCAGTGTCCACAGGCATTTTGTCAAGATGTCATATTATTTTAAGTAAACTTGTTTTTTTTTTCAGGTTGAATATTCCTATCCACCACTTATTGAAGGCAATTCAGTTGACAGCCATGAGCTGCCAGAGGAATGGAAACACCTACCTTCACTAGCACTGCCTGATGGAGCCCACAATTTCACTAAAGGTGTGTTTTATGTTTTCTTCACATTTATTCAGCTGTGTGGAACTAGACTTATTTGACTTGTGACAATTTATTTAGCTGTGTGGAACTAGACTTATTTGACTTGTGACAATTTATTTAGCTGTGTGGAACTAGACTTATTTGACCTGTGACAATTTATTTAGCTGTGTGGAACTAGACTTATTTGACCTCTGACAATTTATTCAGCTGTGTGGAACTAGACTTATTTGACCTGTGACAAATTATTAAGTTTATCAGAGAAAAAAGAAAGAGCCAGAATGATTTAGAGGTATGATGATCACATCTTTCTTCTCTGCAGTTGGTTTCGTATGCTCAGGTCAGACCATCAGGTGGGTTGCCTCTATGAACTCCCATGTCAGCTGCAGCTTAACATAACATAACATAACCCTTGACCCATTAGGGTCGTGGAGGTGTATTGATGGAAGCACTAGCACATAAAACCCGGCCATCTTTCTTTGTCTTCTGCTTGATGAATAAGTGTAAGATAACTCAGTCCTGTCCATTTCTTGATGTTGTCATTTCAGATTCTTCTTTGCCCTCCTCCTCTTCGATTACCCTCCAATGTTCCTAGAATTACAGTCTTTGCAATAAAAACATGTCTCACCACATGCCCATGTACCAGCTGCAACTGATGTAATTCCAAAAAGTGCTAGGTTAAAGGCCATATGGTAGTTTCTTTTTCGGAGTGACCCAATGGTGTCAGACTGGCCACTGATATAGGAAAAGAGTGCTTTGCTTTTTCAGTTAACCTTTTTGCCACAAGAAGACTGTTTGCACTTCCAGTTGTGCCATGTCCCAGTAAATACCTATGTGTGGCTATATCTGCAGTGACCTGTTTTCATAGTGTAGTTAAATTCCATCGGTGTTGTATGTGTGCCTGCACAGTTTAAAAAAACCCAAGATATTAATATAGTATCCTAAAATAACATTTGTGAGTTCCTTATGACCCCAATAGCTGTTTGAAAGAAAATTTGATGTCAGATATTGCATAAGCCTCAGTGGTAGACATCAAGTCAGGAGTCACCTGGTACATTTTGATTTTTTTTTACACCCCGGAAAATGTTTTTCCATATAATGCTTAAAAGAAAAGTTTGGAGGTGTAGATAAACAAATGAAACCAACAATTTATTAGTGACCTGCATAATATGTTTGTTGTTTTTAAATGATTTTTTCCAGAAATTCATACGGGTTCATGACCCATTTGTGTGTGCGTGTAGGTTTGTTTGTGTGTGTGTGTGCATTTATGGGATAAAAGATGTTAAGCATGTAAAGAAATTGACAATATGTTGAATGTTTAAGTAAGAATCAACATCACAGCACTCGGGACACACCAACAAGCACTCCGTCCCTATCTTCACCTGCAAGCGAAGAGTTCCAGTTTTGATGACCCCAGCAACTGTCTGGTTGTATATCCGTCTCGCCTTTCACTGGACAACTTGCATTGCTTGACAGCCTGTTATTATTTTCCTTGCAGATACTGTGTACTTTGTACTTCCTGGCAGGAAAGATAATCCCAGTACAGTGTATGGTGTATCTTGTTACAGACAAATGGATGCAAAAGTAAGGAATTTTGTATATATCTTGTGATAATCTAGAAGGTCTAAGTTGCTTACTGGTTAAGCCTTTAGCCTCACAGTCTGAAGGTCATGAGCTTATTTTATGGACTGTATCATTCAGTTCACAAGTACAATTTTTAGAGGTCCCTGAGGATCGCAAGTGGAACTGCACACCTCCTGCTGTGCGCTATTCTGCAAAGAGACTGAGTATTATAAGAAAAGACTTTGAGCAGTGGAGTTGATGATATTATTTGCCGTCCTTTTTTAGGATGAAATTTTTCGTTATTTGAAGCCCCATCCTGGCTCTTGCCAGGGGCCGCAATATAGCCAGGCCATAAATATGGCCTAATGGCTGAACGCGGTTTCTGGGACCTCTCCATGGTGATCCTCATCCACATGGTGGCACATTGTGTCATCGGGTGTTTATCGCTTGTGTGATGTCCAGATGGGGTAAAAAGTCAGTCAGTCGGTGGAGTTGACTCTTAACTTAAAACATTCTGTTCTGAATTAGCTCCTTCATGATGTAAGTGATGTTTCTCTTATGTAAATAGCGTCTGATGTGACATGTTTATGTCCAGTCTATCAGTAAATGTTAACTTGTAATACTGGATCATTAAATGTTTACTTGTAACACTCTATCACTAATTGTGTACTTGAAACATTCTGTCACTAAATATGTACTTGTGACACTGTCAGTAAATGTTTACTTGTAACATAATGTCTGTTTATGTTTTCTTGTAACACTGTCATTAAATGTTTACTTGTATCACTGTATCAATAGTTATTTATTTGTAACACTCTTTCAGTATATGTTTGTTTTTTGTTTTGCTTGAACACTGCCAGTAAATGTTTGCTTGTAACACTCTGTCTGTATGTTTACTTGCAACACTATTAGTATATGTTTTCTTGTAACACTCTTTCGGTCTTCTTCTTCTTTGCTTTCACAAGCTGTAAACTCTAGCGAAAAGTTCTGGGTCTTTGTCCACCTTTGAACTTTAGTCTGGTTCCAGAACCTGAGTGTTGCGTGCACATCCATTTTACATATCTGACTGATGCATATACAGACTTTTGGTTCCTTGCCTCTTGGGCAAATGCATTCCAATTTCAAAGGAAGCTCCCAGTTAGTCGACTCTTATGACATGCTTGGTGAGGCAGTGAGTCTATTCTTGTTTTCCGTCAAATGGGGCACCGGAACCCACACAGGGAACTCTTTCAGAATATGTTTCCTTGCAACACTCTGTCAGAATATGTTTACTTGTAATATTCTGTCTGGATATATATCTTGCCCCGACAGAAATAAATCCCCAGCAACATCATCATCATCAGGTGCCTTGCCAACTGGCCTGGGCGATCATGCCTCTCCGCAATCTGCGATCTCCTGCAGCATGTATTAGTTCGTGTGCTGACACACATCCATGCCATGCAACTAGACTGTCAAGAATCTTCTCTCGTTGTCTTCCTCTATCCCTCCTTCCACAGATCTTTCCAGTGGTCACAAAATGTTCTATTTTCGCTCTTCTCATAACATGGTCGAAAAATGATGACAGTCTCCTTCTGATGTCTGTGACAAGTTGTCTTCGGGCTCCCGCCTCTTTCAAAACCTCTTGGTTGCTCTTTTTGGCTGTCCAAGGTATTCTAAGCATTCTTCTGTAAAACCACATCTCGGAGGCCTCAAGACATTTTTTGGCCTGCCTACCGATTGTCCAGGATTCACAGCCCTATGTTGAAACTGGATGTATGTAGCAAGCCAGAATTCTTTTTCTAACTCTCAATGACAAGGACATATTGCACAAGATGTTCTTAATTTTATGAAAACTGTCCTATTCTGTTTCTTATCTCAGTTATGCATCTTCCATCTGATGTTATCCATGTGCCCAGAAACTTAAATTGCTGTACTTGTTCCAAAGAAACACATTCCCCAGCAAAACTGTCAGTAAATGTTAACTTTTATCACTTAGTAACTGTTTACTTTTATCACTGTCAGTTAATGTTTACATGTAACACTCATTCATTATATGTTTACTTGTAACACTCTATCAGTGTATGTTTACTTGGGACACTGTCAATATATTTTTGCTTGAAACACTGTCAGTAAAGGTTTACTTACATTCTGTCTGTATATGTTTACTTGAACACTCTATCAGTATATATCTGTGCCTTTCAGCCCAACACATATAGTTTCAGCAAACCCCTAACTATTTGCCTTTTATCACATGCTTGTTAGAGGGGCAGTGGCTCTGTTCTCTTTTACTTCCCAGAATTGGTCCACAGAACCCACAGGGAATGCTGATCTGATTGTTGATATGTTGTTGTTGTTGTTGTTGTTATCGATCCAGCGGCGCATGAGCTTTCGCCCTTTGGCCCAATGCCATGTAGTGGAATTTGCATGTTTTCACAAGCTGTTCTTTTCCTCCGTACAAGGTGTTCCACTTGTCTGGTCTCGGAGGGAGTAGCATTCTTCTTGTCTCACTGAGTTTTGGGCACTCAAAGAGATGGTGTTCAACAGTTTCGTAGGGGTAGTTACATAGCTGGCACTCTGGGGAGTGTTGTGGCTGTATTCTGTTTAGGTGTCCATTGAGTGGAGTATGTTGCGTTCTAAGCCGGAAGATGGTGGCCTGGTCCCTTCTTGTTAGATGGTTAATGCTGTCATTAGGATCAGGGCCAGACATATGTCTATAAACCTCTCTTCCAGTGTCTCCCATGGCCCATCTGTTGACCAAGTCTCTTTGTTTATAGCTCTTATCAGTGTTTTTGCTGTCTGGAGGGTTGTCCCTGTAGGTGGGTTCTTGTGTTGCTCCTTTCTTTGCCAATCTGTCAGCTCTGTCATTACCTGGTGTGCCGGAGTGACCTGGAATCCACTGCATCACTATTCTGATGTTGTATGAGGTAATAAGCTGATCAGCATCCAGGATTATCTTGGCTATGTCAGTTCTGCAGGGTTCACTGCCCTCCAGAACTTGAAGAGCAGACATTGAATCTGTGAAGATGACAATATTTTGGACCTTTGAAGGGTAAACATCCATTACAGTCTGTAGGTGGTATACTGCTGTTTCCAGTGCAGTTATTTCAACTTCATAATTTGAACATAATTCCCCGCATGCATTAAAAATCTCTTCAACAGATCCATCGGGATAACCTATGTAGATTCCGTAACCTGCTTTAATGGTAGCTTTAAATGCTGATCCATCAGTATAAACATGTATCCATTCTTGGGGGTAAGGATTGTTGATATATTTGAGTAGTAAAATTATACATTCTGACTGTTTTAATGTCTAATATTTTGGTTTATCTGACAGGATTTGATAAATAGAACAGCTGATGTTACCAGGAGTACAGTTCAGAAAAGTGTATGTGTACTGAGCCGATTGGTAAGGACTAAAACTATTCATTTCAAAGAGTATGTATTAATTAAAAAAAATATTGTTCCTTTTATTATTAATTCATTCAGTACCAACTTTTAAAAGATTAAGCACGTGTTACCTTCTCACCTTGGAAATCCTTGGAGAGAAAAAGCTATTATGGGAATTCTGAACACATGCACAAGCAGACAGAACCAATGCCATTAATTAGGCTTGTCGGGCACTGGCCAATACAGCAATGCTGGTTTAATAGCTTTGTGAAATTTGTAATGGACAGTTTTGCCAGAAAAATAATCATCAAAAGGACAGCATATTTTGCACTGTTGTGACTGCATTGTCCAACATCTTTTCTCTTTACCCTTGCGCCCTGGGAAAACTAAAAAATAGGTCATGACTCCATTAGAATTCCTTTTAAATTCCGTAAAAACAACCATTTTTTTTTTACTATCACTAATAAATTTGTAAAAAATGTATTTATCTACATTTTAAAATAATTTTTGGGAATGTATAAAGATATATGATAGGAGTAATCAGTAGACAAAAACATGGTAAGCTTCTTCTTCTTCTTCTTTGTTCACCAGTTGTAAGCTCTTACAGAAAGTCCTGGTTGTTCATCCATTTGGACTTTGGCTTTGTACCAGGGCCTTAGATTTGCATCTGCATCCATTTTACTGGCTTATTTGTGTGCAGTTGGTTGTTCCTTGTCACTCGGACAGATGCACTCCGACTTCGAAGAAGGCCCCAATTAGTCGACTCCTGCGACATGCTTGTTGGGGAGGCAGTGGGTCTGTTCTTGTTTTCTCCACATTGGGGATCTGGAACCCACACAGGGAACATGGTAAGCATTAAATGGAAAGCTTTCCTGAGACCTAAAAAGATAACCAAACATATCTTTCGGGTGACACATGCTCTGACCTCTTGAACTCTATCACGGAGGCTCACAAGAAAATCTGTCATCAGCTTGGCTTTAGAAAAGCTCTTTAGCCCTTATGTCTGTTGTTAGTTAATGTATTAATATTCTGACCTTCTGAATGTTTGTGCAGGCATGAACTCAACCTTAATTACTTTACATATAAACACCATAGAGACTACATGATCTTTTTTTGATTGGTAGCAAAACTGAACATACAGTTTGTAAATACGTTTGTTTATCTGACACATTTTCAGCCACTGTTTGGGCTCATTAAGGCCAAGTTGGAGTTGATAACTCATGCCTACTTTGATGAGCGTGACTTTAGCCAGGTTACCCTGCTTGAACAAACTTTAAACAATCTGAATTCTTCACTCACCCAGAGTCTTCTTGAGGGCACACAAGTATTTCTTGGTGAGTACCTGCAACACATTTTTTTAAAATACACAATTTTTTAAATTTACCTTTTACCTACCCCATATCAGTAATTCTTCTTTGTTCTTCTTCACGTTCACCAGCTGTAAACTCTGGCGGAAAGTTCTGGTTGTTCATCCACTTCTGGACTGCAGTCCTGTTCCAGATCCTAAGTGTTGCATGTGCATCAGTTTTACAGATCTGACTCATTTGTGTGCAGACTGCTGGTTCCTTGCCTCTCAGGCAGATGCACTACAACTTCGAAAGAAGCTCCCAATTAGTTGACTCTTACGACATGCTTTTGGGTAGGCAATGGGTTTGTTCTTGTTTTCACTAAAACAGGGCCCCGGAACCTACACAGGGAAATCAGTAATTTATTTTGATAAAGTTTACGACCCATGCGGTTTCTGAGACCTCGTTTTGGGGTGAAAAGAATAAGCCCACTTTCCCTTAACAAGGATGTCATAAAAAGGGACTAATAAAGGGTTTTTTCTTTGAAGTCAGAGTGTATTTGCCTTAGAGGTGAGGAACCAATAGTTTGCATATAAGTAAGCAAGATTTAGCAAAACTCCAATTCTGAAACAAAAACTTCCTGGGTCTAGAAGTAGATGAACAACCAGAACTTTCCACTGTAGTTTACAGCCAGTGAATGCTAAATAGAAAGACATTTAACAGTTAGTGTAAATGGTGAGTTTATGTGTGACAGAAGATTTGGTTGAGGGGGGTTGAGGGGCTAGATACCTCATCTTGTAGAAACTTTAGCTGCAAAATCCAGCTAGTCATTGGCAAGACTGAAGAAAGGAGGACTTGACATGTGTTGGAAGCCTGTGCCCCATTGGTGGATGAAAGACATACACAAGAAATCATAAGTATTTTAAAAGGAGCCAAATTAGTTCCTTGAAATACATTGAGTTGTTCTAGTAATTACTTGCTAAAATATGACTGTATCCTCATCTTTTGTACTTCTGTCACCAGAGCTTCTATTATTCTAGGCACAGTGTGGAAGTTGATTGCGCTTTATTTTCATAAGATGCCAAAATAATTTTATTTGGTATTTGTTTTAAAGCAAAAACAACATTATGGACGTCTTTAATGTAACATCCGTGAAAATGTGAATGTTTTTAACTCTTTCCAACCCAAAAGGTCATAGTTGATGCCCCAGTGAATTGTTTGTGATATCAACAAAGTAATGGATATTCTACATCCAAGGATGTTACAATTCCTTGGGTGAGCCCAGGACCAGAGCATCATGTGTTGCTTTCTGCATTTATGGAAGTCTCCTTAGATGGCAGGAAAGGCCCATGATCTGCTCCTGCCTTCCCTTGAGGGTTGACCAGTCCACACACGGTTGTTCTATATGGGTTCTCCAGGGGCAATACCTGTAGATAAAGCGATAGAGAGGACACCACACAAATTAGGCGACATCCTGTCCCAAAAAACAATAGCCACAGTCATCCTTGAGATAGAATCGTCATCTTTCTTTGAAGTCGGAGTTCACCTGCCTGAGAGAAAGGGAACATGAACTGCACACAAATAAACCAGTAAAGTTGATGTACACGCAAAACTCAGGTCCTGTTACAAAGAAAGTCTAAAAGGATGAACAAAGACTGCAGGAATTCATAACTAATTAATATAAAGAAAGAAAGAACCTATACTGTTGTATGAATGTGAAGCAGGGATAATAAGCAGACACACCATGAGACATTTAGAGGCATCAGCCTTATTTTGCCTTGTTGTCCTGCTAATTCTGTTTGTTCACATATTTCATTGATCTGAAGATTGCCACACAGTCAAATGACAACTTGATTCTTTTCCTACAGGTCTTCCTGTTCGAGAGCTGGTGGCTTTGTACAAACACAAAATTATCATCTTGTTTAAACTTCTCCTGCTTGAAAGACGGGTGATTATTTTTGTTTCCTGTCTAATGTTTGAAATAAAATATGCTTTTGGTGATTCTAACCAGCCATTGAGAAAACTTTTTCTTCGGGTTTACTGGCTGTAAACTTTGGTGGAAAGTTCTGGTTGTTCATCCCCTTTTATACTCAAGTCATATTCCAGAACCTGAGCATTATGTGCACATCCGTTTTACAGATCTGACCCATTTGTATGCAGATTTTTGGTTCTTTGCCTCTCAGGCAGATGCACTCCGACTTTGAAAGAAGCTCCAAGTTAGTCAACTCTTATGACATCCTTTTGGGTGGGGAGTGGGTCTGTTCTTGTTTTCCCCACAGTGGGGCCCCGGAACCCACAAGGGGGAGAGAAACCAACTTCTGTTTGGCCTTAGAGTAGCCTGTGTTGTCTGCTTGAGCAGCAGTAGCCTGTGTTGTCTGCTTGAGCAGCAGTAGCCTGTGTTGTCTACTTGAGCATCAGTAGCCTGTGTTGTCTGCTTGAGCAGCAGTAGCTTGTGTTGTCTGCTAGAGCAGCAGTAGCCTGTGTTGTCTACTTGAGCAGCAGTAGCCTGTGTTGTCTACTTGAGCAGCAGTAGCCTGTGTTGTCTACTTGAGCAGCAGTAGCCTGTGTTGTCTGCTAGAGCAGCAGTAGCCCGTGTTGTCTGCTAGAGCAGCAGTAACCTGTGTTGTCTGCTAGAGCAGCAGTAGCCTGTGTTGTCTGCTAGAGCAGCAGTAGCCTGTGTTGTCTGCTAGAGCAGCAGTAGCCTGTGTTGTCTGCTAGAGCAGCAGTAGCCTGTGTTGTCTACTTGAGCAGCAGTAGCCTGTGTTGTCTACTTGAGCAGCAGTAGCCTGTGTTGTCTACTTGAGCAGCAGTAGCCTGTGTTGTCTGCTAGAGCAGCAGTAGCCTGTGTTGTCTACTTGAGCAGCAGTAGCCTGTGTTGTCTACTTGAGCAGCAGTAGCTTGTGTTGTCTGCTAGAGCAGCAGTAGCCTGTGTTGTCTGCTAGAGCAGCAGTAGCCTGTGTTGTCTGCTAGAGCAGCAGTAGCCTGTGTTGTCTACTTGAGCAGCAGTAGCCTGTGTTGTCTGCTAGAGCAGCAGTAGCCTGTGTTGTCTGCTAGAGCAGCAGTAGCCTGTGTTGTCTGCTAGAGCAGCAGTAGCCTGTGTTGTCTACTTGAGCAGCAGTAGCCTGTGTTGTCTGCTAGAGCAGCAGTAGCCTGTGTTGTCTGCTTGAGCAGCCTGCTTGAGCAGCAGTAGCCTTGCATTACATAACTGCTGTTGTTATTTCTACATCATCATCATAATCATGTGCCTGGCATTGGAAATCGTTCTTCTCCACATTTTGCAATCTCCAACTGATAATCTTTCATGTGCTAACACCTAGTGTTTGAATATTAGGCATGCCCCCTGTGTGGGTTCCGGGGCCCTATTATAGGGAAACCAAGAATAGACCCACTGCCTACCCAAAAGCATATCGTAAAAGTCGACTAATTAGGAGGTTCCTTCGAAGTCAGAGTGCATCTGCCTGAGAGGCAAGGAATCAACAGTCTACACACAAATGCGTCAGATCTGTCAAACAGATACACACACAACACTCAGATTCTGGAACAGGACTAATGTCCAGACGTGGATGAACAACCAGAACTTTCCACTGGAGTTTACAGCTGGTGAACGCAAAGAAGAAGAAGAAGAAGAAGAAGAATATTAGGCAGAGTTATCTGAACTGAATATTATGTTAAAAATTTTTTCTTGGATCTCAGATGTACTCATTACATTCAGGAAATGATCAGCATATTTGGCTAATTATTATTTGTCATTTATTTGTAATTCTTACTATTCTGTGTTTTTTCTCTGTCAGTCTCTCTCTGACCCATTCTGTCAGTTTCAGGTCTATCTCTGTATCTCTCATCCTCATCTCTTCTCTGTGTTGTGCGTATTTGTTGGCATGTAATTATTTTATTAATTTCTTCCTGCTATTCTGTCAGGTTCTGTTCTTTGGTTCACCGGTAGAATCACTGTGCCAGACAGTTCTTGGAGTTTTGTCATTATTTCCAGGTTAGTAAGTTAAAAAGAAATATAAGCTTAAGTTTTTTCTCTACCTTCACATTAGAGAGAACCTACAGTTGTTGACCATCATACAAGAATGGTTCCTGGTGTGGGTTTTGAACCCCCTTTTAGAGGGAAAAGAAAGATTGGATCCACTGCTCCTGAACTCTTTCAGTCCCAAGAAACGCATAATGCGTTCACAGGTTCCTCTCTAGAAGCCCTGTGAACGCAAGATGAGCTGGTTTTACATCTTTCTTTACTATCCCTTGGTAGAGTAGACTCAAACGAGGCAAATCCTGGATGGGTCAGGCTGAGGATGCCATTGAACATGTTTGCCGCCTTAATGACATTAATTTAGGAAATTAATGGATAATTATGCCTCCCTCTCCAAACATTAATATTACAGTCCATATCACACTTGATGGAATATGTAGAGAGCAGATGCCTGGCATTGTTGACACATTAGTCAGAACGCTGATTGATGAAAACACAGATGAAGGTGATGCTATAGTTTACACAGATAAGTCAGTAATTAGGGGCAAGCAAAGTGCATGGGCTTTCACAGTAAGCACAAAGGGGAAAACCATCAAGGAGATGAATGGCGCCTTTGCTGTTACAACTAGTATCCCTACAATGGAAACTATGGCTGTAACAAGGGCTTTAGGATGGTTTGGTACTCAAAAGTTCACACACATATGCTTTCTTAGTGACTTGATGAATATGCTTAAAAAAATCCAAGCTGGATTTATCAGGCAAGAATGGATTGAAACACTAAGCACTTCACAAATATCTGCCCTAACCTTCATCTTTGTGCCAGGTTATGCGGGTGTTCAAGGAAACGAGTGTGCAGACTATCTTGCTGACACTGCAGTTGCTATGGCTGGCCCAGTACTGGACAGAAGTGATTTTATCAGTGCCATGCGCTGCACTTACCATACCTAGGAGCACGCCAAAGGACATGACTCCGTATCCCTGTCTAGACTGATGGACATGGGGGTGCAGCCTGGAGCTGCAAGAAATGATCATTTCACTAAGAGGACAAGACGTTTCATTAACCAACACAGAACAGGCGTCATCAGTCGTTTTACGCTTGTGGAGCTTTTGAGGAGGATATCGGAGCACTTAGGGATCTGTCCGGAGTGCTGTAACGATAATCCTTTCTAATCACTAAACACTATCCCATGGGCCTCTGATGCTAAACCTCTTGGGACTAAAAGAGTTAACAGACATATTGTACGCATTAAGGGTTTGCTAAAATTGGACCTGTTGGGCCAAAAGGTGCAAACGTCACAGCCTAACTGTAAGCCTACAAAACAACATGCCATCTGTCCTCTTTTAAGGGCTAACACAAAAGGTAAATACAAGAATGGGTATTTTCACTTGATAACCCCAGTGGTTAATGGTACCTGTTTGGATGACATGCTTTGCTTATTGGCTGAAAATTTTTGTCTTAGCCGAAATAAAATCAGTCTCATTATTTAATTGCCAGACTATGTAGATGAGATGAGTCGACTCCAAGAGTTCAAACTAATTTATCTTTTTCAGTAACCCAGGAACACAAATGTGTTGATTTAAAACTTATTTATGTCCTCTTGTACAAAAATAGTTGATAGATCGGTTAGGATGAGTCCACACCAGTGTCTGTACTGATTGAGCTGATAAATGGACTTTTTAATTACCAGGGAATCTCCTTGTGGGTTCTGGAGCCTTGTTGTAGAGAAAACATGCATAGACCCATTGCCTACCCAAAAGCATATTGTAAGAGTCGATTAATTGGGAGCTTCCTTCAAAATCGGAGTGTATCTGCCTGAGGCAAGTGACCAACAGTCTGCATACATATGAAGCAGATCTGTAAAACGGATGTGCACGCAATACTTGGTTCTAGAAAAAGGCTGCATCTGCCCAAGAGACAAGGAACCAACAGTCTGTATACACATCAGTCAGATCTGTAAAACGGATGTGCAAGCAACACAGGTTCTGGAACCAGACTAAAGTTCAGAGGTGGACAAATACTGTCGGAGTTTACAGCTGGTGAGCCTGAACAAACGGTACCAAGGAACACATCCTCTGTTGATTTATAACTAATTTTACCTTCTCTGGTACTGAAAGAATTAGTAGAGGAGTTGAGATTAGTTAGCATCAGCCTTTAGAGTGATGGACCTGATAAATTAATTGATGTAAATTAATGGATGACACTCCAAAGGTGAGTACATCCGAATAAGGAAATTAATGTTTATCGTAATGTGTGAGGGACAGGAATAATTGTTATTATGATCCCCCCCCCCCCCCCCCGTGTGGGTTCCGGGGCCCCATTGTAGGGGAAAACAAGAATAGACCCACTGCCTCCCCAAAAGCATGTCATAAGAGTCGACTAATTGGGGAGCTTCCTTTGAAGTCCGAGTGCATCTGCCAGTCTGTATTCAAGAGAATGAGATCTGTAAAACTGATGCACACGCAACACTCAGGTTCTGGAGCAGGACTGCAGTTCAGTAGTGGACGAGCAACCAGAACTTCCCGCCAGAGTGTACAGCTGGTGAACGCGAAGAAGAAAGAAGATTATGATTTCAACACATGATTGCTGAATTTTAGTTAGCTGTTAAAAGCAGATGTTTTTTTTAAACGTTCTATACTTATGGAAAGAACTAATAGGTTATATCATTAGTAATTAAAGACAGACCTAATTATATTTTTTTAAGAAACATGCCAGAATGATAGCAGTTTAAATACATTTTCAATATTATCATCATCAAGTGCCTTGCCGACTAATGTAAATGATCCTGCCTCTCTGTGATCCGCGATCTTGAACAGCATGTATCAGTTCATGTGCTGACACCCCTTTATGCCTTGACAAAAGGCTCTCAATAATCTTCTCGCATTGACTTCTTCTGTCTTTTTTTTCACAGAAATCACAGATCTTTCCAGTGGTCACAACATGTTCAAGTTTCCTTCTTCTCATAACATGACCAAAATAATTTGACGACTGTCTCTTTCTGATGTTTGTGATTAGTTGTGAATACATTTTTATATATTAAAAAAGGTGTTGTGCTTAAAAGAGGATTCGTCAACATAATCATCTAATATAAAACCTGACAACCATATTAATATTGACCGCCAAAGGTGGAGAGAGTTGATCAGTCAACAGAAACTGGTGACGGGGATGATTATGATGATCGAAATTATAACAAAAATGTATGCACTGGCACATTCACATAAACATCAGCTAGATTTTTGAAATTTATTGCTTAAAAAGATCTAATGAGGAACAGCTACTCAAGGCTGAGAAGCCATTTTTATACTTTGCTTTACTTGTAAGTTCAAGAATTCACTAAAGGCCATCGATTGCTCTTGATTGTTTCAGGTATGTTGGAAAGTGGTTTGATGCAAGCATGCAATCAGTTAAATGAAAAGAAACTTTCACCAACACTAGGAGTAGCAAGCTTTAACTCTGACCTGGATGAAGATGAACAGTTTTTAGAAGTACGCTATCATAGCTCCAGCCAAAATTCTCCACTCTCTGAGGTCTTGTGTCACATGCATAATTCTGATCTTAGTCATGAAACTGGTTCCGATAATTATAATGACTACACTTCTGTAAACATAAATTATGAGGAGACAGCCAAGAGTTGTATTAACACTAAAGAACCACCAGAGTCGCCTTCCATACCCAGAGATGAGTTAGTCACATTTGCTCCAGAAAGTAATGGCAATGGGCCATGGAGTGAATGCCCTGAAATTGGAAATAAGGAACAGTTAACTAATATTCCAAATGATAAATCATTACATTACCAGAAAACTAGGACTGAAAGCAGTAATGCAGATGAAAGTGACAAGCTAACGGTCCATTCAGTTCCCAGAAATAAAAAACTTTCTCTGCTTGATACAAAGGCCTATAACTACGTGGAAGATAAAAATCATTCATGTGAAAATAGCTCCCCAGACCATGCTGATAAAATTTTTTTTCAAAGTGAGAAAACTTCTGATGATTTAGACTTAGATGCAAAACTTCAAGAAGGGACTGCTGTTGGAAGCAGTTACATCAATCACCATGGAAGTCTCATACTTCACACCACAATACACAGGCTGAATTCAGATGAAATTATTGAAGATCTGGACTCTCCAGAAAGTATTAGCAAGATCGACAAAGAAGACTGCTTCTCATGGGAGCAGGATCACCTGCAGCTGAGCATTGACCATGAGCATGATGATACTGAAGTCATCGACCTTGTCTCTTCAACAAGTGCTAGCCGTGATTCTGAAGCCATCAGTGACAAGGAGTCAGTTTCCTCAGACAGTACAGCCGCAAGTTCAACGCAGCCAGAAAAGTACAAACATAAAACCCTAGTCATGACAAGTGCAAAGAATGAATCCCCACCTAACTCTCCACATTCGAAGGAGACAAGATCAAAACTGTTTAAAAACAAACTTTCTGCTGCACTGAGTAAAGTTGGGCACAAGTCAAAGTTGGCAGATCACAAAGATGAGGTGACATTAAAGCAGAAAGAAGATACTTGCTTGCAGCAGGATAACTTTGGATATCCTTTGGTCATATTTACACAGGCAAGTTATTCATTGATTTATGAATGGAACAATGTTTTTATGAAATAGCAGTCTACACGTCTGGTGCTTAGTGTATTGTTTTGTCATCATCATCAAGTGCCTTACTGACTGGCGTGGGCGATCATGCCTCTCCACAATCTGCAATCCGCAACTGTGTGTATCAGTTCATGTGTTGACACCCCTCCATGACATGACAAAAAGCTGTCAAGAATCTTTTCCCACACTGTCTTCCTGTCTCTCATTCCACAAATCTTTCCAGTGGTCACAACATGTTCTATTTTCCCTCTTCTCATAACAATGATCAAAAAATGATGACTGTCTCTTTCTGATGTTTGTAATATGTTGTCTTCAGCCACCTGCCTCTTTCAAAACGTCTGGGTTACTCTTCTTAGCTGTCCAAGAAATTCTAAGAATTGTTCTGTAAAACCACATCTTTAAGGCCTCAAGATATTTTTCAGCCTGTTTATTTATTGTCCAGGATTCACAGCCGTATGTTAAAACTGGCTCTATATAGCTTGCGAGAATTCTTTTCCCAACCTCCAGTGACATGGATTTATTGCACAAAATTTTCTTCTTTTTATAAAATGCAGTTTTGGCCTGTCCTTTTCTGTTCTATATCTCTGTGATACATCTTCCATTGGAAGTTATCCACGTGCCCAGATACTTAAGTTTCTGCACTTGTTCTATAATAATGCCTGTGACTCTTATTATACATTTAGGCACTGTTCTTAGACATCACCATTACTTCTGTCTTCCCATTATTCAAACTGAGGCCCATTTTATCACTTTCTACTATCACTGTATCAATTAATTCCTGTCAATAACGCAAGTTATTTGTTATGACCACCAGCAACTTTTTTATTGATCATTCTGTATTTTCTTCTTGTGTTCTGTTTGTGCTTTAGTGCACATTTACATAGAGAGGGAGAGAGAGAGAGAGAGAGAGAGAGGCGAGAGAGAGAGAGATAGAGAGAGAGAGAGAGAGAGAGAGAGAGAGATGTCAACATAGGTGTCATGGTTATTTCAGTTACAGGTATTAGAAAATGTCGAAGCCGTTGTATAAGAAGATACCCATACCTCACCTTGAGCACCAGCTGGCTCTGTGCTTGTTTTACGGAACATCATTCAAGACTCCCACCATTAGCCATACTTGACCGAGCAAAATGACCATCCAGGGAAGCCATGTCTAATGCAGTCTTCCTATAACTGCTGCACAAAAAGCCCCGGGGAATCCACTGAAAGGTAGTATTGGCAAAGAGAGAAGACTAACCTGCTGAGGAAGCGAGATGCCCATTTTTTGAAGGTATTAAAAGTTGGGTTTGTGAACTGTTTGCTGGGGATCCTCATTGGGTGCAACCCTTAGAGAGTGGGCTGAATATTTGGCTGTGAGGTTAAACAGGCATGTGCAGGATGTGACGATATCTTGGGTGAGCCTATTATTGGCTCTGCACTTATAGAAGCCTCCTTGGATCGCGTGGAATCCCTATTTTTATGCCCCGCCTTCCCTTGAGAGCCAACCAGTCTGCATGGGTCCCCTTGGGACAAAGCCACCACAGAAATAAGGCTGTAAAATACCCCTCAATATCCAGTGACAGTGACAGCTAAGGTTCAGAAATCAATCATACAAAGATTCTGCTCGATGAAACAAAAAGTTCAAATGTCCGCTATCATTGTAAACACCCATCACGGTGTTGTGACCATATGGGGAAGCCATGCCTAATGCATGATCCCCATACTGCTATGCTAAGTGCCAGAAACGTCTACGTAACAGATTCTACTGGCATATGCCGTTTAGTATAATGTTTAATCTGTTATGAAATGCACATTTGGATTGATACAACTTATTTGCAGGGTGCTGTGTGTCATCCTTATCTGAGTCTTCAGTATCATGATATTCTGACAGACGTCAATACAAGAAGCTTTGTCATTGGAGCTACCAATGTTTTGTTCAAACAGAGGCGTCAACTCATTGATGTTTTAGTTGAGGTTGGTTTACTTGTCTTTTGTTTATATTATATAACCTGTAATGATTGACATCAAGAGAGCCCTGCTCAGTAAAGTATTTTTACCAGCATTTTATTACAAGTGCTAAGCATGCATCATCATGTAGCAGGTCCTTTGTAGTACGTTGCTCTTATTTCGGTCAGCCTGAAAGAAACTTGGTTTGTCGCCAGCTCTCCCGCCTCATGTACTTTCATACTCAAGGAGTCATTTATATCCTGTGCCCATCTTCGTGTTAGTCGGCCCCTGCGCCTCCTTCCTGGTACCATGCCTTCTGCTATAATTTTTTCCAATCCGTCGTGGCGTTTGATATGACCAAAATATTTCAGCTTCCGAGACAGGATGCTGTTTATTAGCCGATCTACCGTGATGTTCAGATCTTTCAAGATGTCAGTATTTCTCCTCTTTTTCGTCCAAGATATTCTGAGAATCTTTCTATAGCATTTAAGCTCAAAAGTCCCTCTTAACTTTCTTAAGGACTGGGAGATAGTCCACAACTCACATCTGAGTGTTGCTACAGGGAAGATGCATGCTCTCAAAATTCTAATTTTGATCTCCTTGCTGGTGCTTAATCATAGACATTTTAGGCTGTTTAATCTTTGCATTGCTATGGTCATCCTCCTAGGTCAAGCATGCACATTATCAATGTAAGGAAACAGAAAAATTGAAACAACAGAAGAGAAATGTTTATGACAAATTTGATATGTAGCAAGAAGAGACAGTATCAAATAGGGATTGCAGTAATGCTAAACAACATCAAGCGGAAGTAGATACAATTGTTGAGACATCTGTCAAGATTGCCAAAGAACAGTGCATCACAGAAAGCACTGTCACAAGCGCAACAGACATGGAGCTAGGAGCCTAACACACAAACAGTGAAAAGCTGGAATATCTGAGGCTTTGAGTACAAGCATGTCATAAAATGTGACTAATTAAGCGATAGCTAAAATTAGATATTCTGGGCCAGATTTTGCAGCCTAGCTGTGAACCACAACACAGATAACAAGCCGCTCTCCCTCTGTGAGTTTCAGGGCCTTGTTCTGAGGGAAAAATAGACCCACTGTTACCTAACAAGCGTTTTATAAGAGTCAACTAATTAGGGATGTTTCCTTCGAAGTCAGAGTACATCTGCCTGAGAGGCGAGAAACCAGCATTCTGCATAAAAATAAGCCAGATGTTAAAATAGAAAATTACTGAAATCTAGAAGAAGACCAAAGTCCAAAAGTGGGCGAACAACCAGGACCTTCCGCTGGAGTTTACAGTCAGTGAGCATGAAGACGATAATGATTCTAAGAATAGCAGCTTCTGAAACAAATAACCTTTACAATGATCGATGATTGCTGCCTCAATTTTACACGAAATTTACTGCTACAGCAAATATTTCAGTATGTCACTGTTTTTTGGTCCAGGTTGGTGACGGCAAATTAGACATACGTGACAAAGAACTCCAGCGACATCTCAGCTTAACCACAGCCGATTTAAGGTTTGCTGATTATTTGGTCAAGATTGTTACAGAAGAGAAAATTGCCTATTTAGATGGAACAGGTATGTGTAACAATTTGTTTATTATGGGATTGCAATTTTGTGTACTAAAAACTATCATTACCTCTTGTATTTTACCATTTTTGTGGTTTAGGCAGAGGAGTCTTTGAATCTGATAGTTAGGGCTGCATGGCTGATAATTTAGGGCTGCAAGGCTGATAATTTAGGGCTGCAAGGCTGATAATTTAGGGCTGCAAGGCTGATAATTTAGGGCTGCATGGCTGATAATTTAGGGCTGCATGGCTGATAATATAGGGCTGCATGGCTGATAATTTAGGGCTGCATGGCTGATAATTTAGGGCTGCATGGCTGATAATTTAGGGCTGCATGGCTGATAATTTAGGGCTGCATGGCTGATAATTTAGGGCTGCATGGCTGATAATTTAGGGCTGCATGGCTGATAATTTAGGGCTGCAAGGCTGATAATTTAGGGCTGCAAGGCTGATAATTTAGGGCTGCATGGCTGATAATTTAGGGCTGCATGGCTGATAATTTAGGGCTGCATGGCTGATAATTTAGGGCTGCATGGCTGATAATTTAGGGCTGCAAGGCTGATAATTTAGGGCTGCAAGGCTGATAATTTAGGGCTGCATGGCTGATAATTTAGGGCTGCATGGCCGGGACTTTGATGGCCACACAAATAGGTCAATTCTTTTTGCACACATTAGACAAATGTTGTTTTACCTGGACACGTAGCACAACACTATGGAAAAAGCACCAATCAGGCATGCCTTTCTTTTTGGTCCTGACATGTTGGCGAGGGGGCCAAATGGTACCAAACTTTTGAACCTTTCTGCCAAGCAGTAGGACATTTAATAGTCAGACATTGAGGACTTTACTGCTGCATGATGGAACATACAATATTTGGGTCTAATCAAAGTACTTCTTCTTCTTCTTCGCATTCACTGGCTGTTGACTCCGGCAGAAAGTTCTGGCTGTTCGTCCAATTCTAGACTGCAGTCCTGTTCCAGAACCTGAGTGTTGCATGTGCATCTGTTGAACACATTTGACTAATTTATATGCAGACTCTTGATTCCTTGCTTCTCAGGCAGATGTACTCTGACTTCGAAAGAAGCTCCCAATTAATCGACTCTTACGACATGCTTTTGGGTAGGCAGTGGGACTATTCTTGTTTTCCCTATAATAGGGCCCCAGAACCCACACAGGGAAACCAGAGTACTGATATTGGCAGGTTTTTTTGGTTTGTCTCAATGTGGTGACAATGTCGTTGAGGGCCACCAGTGGATTTACCAAGATAGGACTATCCTGCGAGAAACTGCCCACATGAGATGGTGCTCATCTAGGACTGAGTGTGAGCAGTTGTTGATTTTTTCTCACTCGAAAGATGTTTTAACTAAGAGTCATTTAGTGGTATATTCAGCCAGCAGTTGTAGTCATGTTCCGAATGAGTTTTGATAGTCGTTTTTACCCATGCATTAGTGGGTGGGCTGATGAGATTCAGACTGGACACAACACCGCATCTCTTAGGACCACCAACTCCAAGATCCCCTGCCAGCATGGTTCAGGTCACATAGGTGAGCGCTTATCCGTAGCACATGACGTGGACATGTGGCAGGAGTCTTGCATGAGGATCCATAAAACCAGCACAGAGCTTGCTGGCGCCCAAGGTATGGTTCGAAGTATCTCCTTATACACATCACAACGACTTCAACTTTCCCTCATACCTGTGACCAAAATCACTATGCCGTGCACCAGTGGCATGAAAAGAGTCCTTGACAAACATGATAACATATCAGCTGGTGCACCTCAGTAATATCAAGTCATGTATGGTGTTCTTTGCTACTGTAAGAGTTAATATTCTATGATTAGCAGGAGTGGAAATTAACATGCTTTCTTTACTTCTTGAACTTTTTAAAATGTGTGTACATTGTTGCAGATCTGTATATTGTTATTTCAGAATGGGAAGGCAGTGATGAATGGGTGAGAGCACAGTTTAAACATTACCTCAATTCCTTATTTGCAACAGTCATTGCAGACGGTATGTATTTGAGCAAAGACATTTATGTGTTATATCTACCTGAATACTTAAAATTGCATTTATCCAGAAGGCAGATTTCTGAACTATTTCTTTATTAAATACTAAGTAAAAGTAAAGGGCCCTATCACACCTTTGGCTTCCCAAATGGATTTTCAGGCTCTATTTTGAGGAGCAAAAGAACTAGACCCACTGCCCACTAACTTCAAATCCAGAAGAAGAGATGAGGAACCAAACAGGCTGCATAGAAATAAGCCAGATATGTAAAATGGATGTGTGTGCAGAGCTGTGGACTTTTTTCTTCAGAACATGAGTTTTGCCTGTCCATCCAGTTTTACAAGATCTAGTTTTTTACAATGCAGACTTTCTTCTTTTTCTTCTTCGCGTTCATCAGCGGTAAATTCTGGCGGAAGGTTCTGGTCGTTCATCCACTTCTGGACTAAATTCCTGTTCCAGAACCTGAGTGTTGCGTGTGCATCTGTTTTACAGATCTGCTCATTTGTTTGCAGACTGGTTCCTTGCCTCTCAGGCAAATGCACTCTGAATTTGAAGGAATCTCCCAATTAGTCGACTCTTGCGACCTGCTTTTGGGTAGGCTGTGGGACTATTCTTGTTTTCCCCACGATGGGGCCCCGGAACCCACACTGGGATCTATTCTTGTTGAAAAAGAAAAATGTCTTTCCCTTCCATTCTAAAATATTTATTTGTTTTCTTTCATTATTAGTGCTTGTCAGGTTTAGCATTGTAATAAAATTGTACCAAAAGACTGTATTCTAAATAATTTCTCAGCAATTTACAATGGCCATCCTGTTTAAGGTTTTTTCTTGTTATTACAGATACAAGAGCACTTGATGTCCTGTTTAAGGTCTATTTCTTGTTATTACAGATACAAGAGCACTTGATGATTTCGGATCAGCTTTTATGTCGGCTTGGAAGACTACCCATAATTTCAGATACTGGCAGGAGAGGGAACATTCTGCAGTAACAGAAAACCCTTCAGGGTGAGTAGGACAGTGACTTACATCTCTTAGTATGTTCTCTCTATATATAGGTTTTCCGCCCCAGTATGGAACAGTTTTTGTTTGTTTTGTTGTTATTTTAAAGCCCCACCCCAGCGGTGGTCGGGGGCCCTAAATATAACCGTTGGGTTGAATGAGTTTTCTGGGACTTGTGCCCAGTAGATTCTCTTCCGAATGGTGGCACTTTGTGTCACTGTTTTCCCCCGCTTGTGGTGCAGTTCTGGTGCTGTTGAAAGTCATAGTCAGTCAGTCTGTTCTCTATACAGTTGTCACAAAGGGACACTACAAATCAAATGAGTCTGATTTGTAGAAAAATTTTGAGAATTATTGTACCGTGTATGTAGGCCTATAGGACAATTTATTTAGATTTATAGTAAAATTAATTCCCCAATTAATTGACTCTTAGGACATGCTTGTTGGTGAGGCAGTTGGTCTGTTCTTGTTTTCCTCACAGTGGGGCCCCGGAATCCACACGGTGATAAGGCTTACTTTGTACGGAAAAAACAATGAGGATGAGAGAGGGTTGACAGCATTTCATCCTGGCATGGAAAGATGTCATCACACAAAATACAGTCATTTGAAGATTGCAAGATGTGGAGGACATGATAGCACGACCCTTTAGAATAATGAAGTGATGATATTTATTCTTAAAATTGTTCAACTGTTGATTTATATTGTATTTAAAAAAATGTTCAAATGTCAATTTATATATTTCAGTCACCCATTTCAAGGCAATTTGAGCATGGCTGATGTTAGAGTAAGGTTTAACCAGTAAGTCAACACTTCTTCTTCTTCTGCCCTTCTCCGACAGTGGATCATTGACCCTCAACCAGCTCACTCTAAGTCATCCTTTCTTTTGCTACTGCATGCAGCTCACACCATTTCCTCACCCTATTTTTAAAATTCATTCTCCTGTTCCTGTTTTAACGTACGAGGGAAGTCAGTAAGTCACAAATTGTTGTTAAAAAACAACAACACTAAAGACGTTAATATCTTGAAAACCATTAAATTTTTTACACACACACTGTTCCTTTATTTTTCAACATAATTTCCACTAACAGTGATGCACTTGTCCTATCGTTTTATCAACCCTCCCAAACCTGCTGCACAGAACTGCGTGCTCCGTTTTGCATCTGTCTGTCAGTTGTCTGGGTACCCATCTTAAGCACACTTTCTTAAATTTCAATTGATCATGCATTATGTTTAATGCTGAACTATGTGAGCACCCTATTGCAGCTGCTACAGTCAACTGTTACTCACCTGTCACCTCTAAGCATCTCTTCCACCCGCTCCTCGGATGCGTCTGTTGCAATCTCAAAAGGACGACCAGATCAGATTTCATCAACAATTCTAGAGCGCCCTTGAGAATTTTTTTTTTACTAAGCTATGCACTGCTTTACAGGATAAACATTTGTCATCTTAAACAGGAAGCATTTCCTTATGACTGTCCTTTGCAGGCAGCGCTCCCCCCCCCCCAAAAAAAAAGTGCACAACAGCATTTTTGTTGTTGAGGATACACTCTGTAAGTGAAGTCGCCATTTTGTTTCTGTGTTGCAAATTTGCATGCAACACCTAGCCACCCAAAGAACGGAGACATAAAGCTCGATGTCACCTAATGACACCTTTAGAAACCAACTACATTTTCCTGCCATCCCATAACCATTGGTGACTTACTTATTGACTTTCCTTCGTATTTATTTCTCCTTGTGGGTTTCAGTGCAGACATTCCACATGTATTAGTTTTTTCAACATGTATCCTGTTCAACACCAGTGTCTTCCCCCTCTCTTGGAATTCACTGGAATTTTTGAGGTTTCTCCAAAAGTTCTACATTAGTGATTCTCTAATATCGTTTGAAGTTTATTAGTAACTGTTTTAGTTGTTCTCTGTTTCAGTTCCATACAGCTGTACTGATTTGACATTAGTTTGAAATAATTTAAGTTTGATACTAGTTTTAATATCAAACTAGTACAGAATATGAAATATTTAACCCATTTGTTGTATCCTTTTTACAGTATCTTTCATCTCAAAGTTACAGATAAGAGGATTGCCAAGTTATTCCATAAAGCTCACTCTCTCTCTCCCCCCCCTCTCTCTCTCTCTCTCTCTGAATGGCTAGCCACCTTGCTGAGAGCATCAAACAAAGAACAACCACCAGGTTGTTCTGCTATTTATGTTTAGTGGAATACTGGCCCAGTGAGTCACCACTGCACCCAAAGTTGTATGGGACTAAAAGGAACTCATAAAAACATACAAGTTTATCACAAGAACCTGTCTGTCGGTGTAAATCAGAAAGCGAACACAAAAAGAAGAGGAAGAATGTTTAGTTAGATTTCTGTAAAAAACTTCACTTGTTATCCAAATCTTCTTTGGGTTCACCAGTGGAAACTCTTCGTTGTTGGTCCACTTTAAAAACTTTAGTCTGGTTCTGAGAATTGAACTTTGCCTTCGGATTGGTCTTATTTATGTGCAGACTGTTGATTCCTTATCTCTTAGGCAGATACATTTAGATTTCAAAGAATCCTGTTTGCTTTGACAAGGCTGCTGGTTGGAGCTTGTTTTTGGGATGACCATGGAGATTTATAGACAGGTGTTGACCAGTCTTGAGCCCTGAACCTGATGTGCCACCACCTGTGGTTCAGCACCTCTACAGAATGATGTCCACGACCTTCAGAGTACGAGTCAAAAGGCATAACCACTTCATCACGGAGACCCTCGAATAGCCATACAGAAATAGTAGAATAGTAGAATAATAGACTGTCGGCTAAATTAGAGAGAAATTAAGAGAAAAATTATACTGCAACACACACAAAACCTTAAGATTTACCACCACTTTTATGACAGTGGGGGATGTGTTTAGCTGAGAATGAAAGAACAAGAATCTTTAGGAAATTACTTGTGTGTGTGTGTTGTTTTTAATAATTCCGCATAATGTGGAACTTTAATTTAGTACATAAGAGTTTCTGTCTTTTCTAGCACATTACAGAACAGTGAGCGGGGAAGGAAGATAAATGCTGCTGTTGTTCAGACAGGAAAATATGTAGTGCAGACTGGGAAAGTTGTGGGTATGTATTAAATCAGTACAGCTAATTTACCAATTGGGCCTTTTGGACCAACATATTAAATTTTAGGAAATCTCTAATTAGTCACTTTTTGTGAATAGTTTCTTTTTTCAGAACCAGCATTGGGAGTTGGCAGGTTTTGTAATATTGATACAAGCAAAGAAAATCAAACAGAATGTCTATCTGTACCTGAGCTGTATTGCTAGTTAAAAACAAATTATACAGCATTAAAGTGAAAACAGTGAGTCAAATCCTTGTATATCTTCCAAATCAAATTTTGGGTGAAATAAAGAATAGAGTCACTTTCCTATTACCAAGCATGTTGTAAAAGGCAACTAGTTAGAGGCTAGCAGAAGTCAGATGTGTTGGGTCGATAGGTGCAGATATTACAACCAAGTCATAAACCGCAATATTACAACCAGGTCATAAACCGCAGTACAATGGGCCAACTGCTTTTTAAGTGTAAATGAGAAAAAGAGGTGAGGTAAACAGTTTCCTGATTGACACATTCATTCTTTATTCTGTACTGGAATGCTGATTGGTAACTGACCCAGAGGTCGACCACGCAGAACATAGACTGCAGAAATATTAGGGACACTGAAAAGTACTATATAAAAAGCAAACAGAAGGGCCCATTCTCTTCTTCCCCTGACGCTGCGAGGCATACCAGGAGTAGAGAAAAGAAGAAAAAGAAGAAGAAAAAGGAATGCTGAGATGGAAAAACTGCCTGATATATTAATTCTCTATTCTATAATGGAATGATGAGTTAGAAAACTGCTTAATGTATATTTATTTTCTAATTAAAGATGAGATATAAAACTATCATAGAAGTGGCTATTTATTCTTTATTCTATAACCTTATTATATAAAGGATATACAGTTGTAATATTTTTGCTATAAAATAATCATTTAGAAAACTTACTTAAATATTTCAGGTGGTGCAATTTCCTCAGCAAGGTCAGCAGTAAGCGGGTGGTTCAGTAGCTGGAGACATACTGACAAATCACCGGAGGAAACACAGGAACCAATTGAAGAGATCATTGAGAATACAGCTGCTAATTAACATTTACTGTTTTTTTTTTTTTTAAATTATAGAGGGGGATATTGATGCTGTGGGATGTATTAGGTTAAAAGAATCTTTATTGTTGCATTAATTTATTAAACTTGTGATAACTGCCACATATTGAACAGTGTGATGTTACTTACGATGTTTTGCATTTCAACTTTCATGCAGATTACAAATAATTAATTGTTTATAATTTTGTGATTATTTTTCGGGAAATAATGAAAAATGTATAATTGGCACCTGCAAAGTATTCTACATTTGTATAATTGGCGCTAACAAAGAATACTATATGTTTATATTACAGTTATTTGCAGAGAACTGTACATATGAGTTTTAAGTGCCACCATCATAGAATACTATTTTTGTGAAGTAGCATGTGCAAATATTTTCCATGTTTTTGTTTTTATCATTTGCAATAATTCTATTTTTTTCATGTTACCAGAAAACTAAACTGCGGATAAGCTTGCTAAGAGATGGGGAGA
This sequence comes from Candidula unifasciata, assembly GCA_905116865.2. Lineage (NCBI taxonomy): Eukaryota > Metazoa > Mollusca > Gastropoda > Stylommatophora > Geomitridae > Candidula > Candidula unifasciata. Next base: position 1,220,408 of record CAJHNH020006667.1, on the reverse strand, counting down.
TTGTGAACATTGAGAAAATGCAATAACATTTTGAGGGGGAAAAAAAGGGCTATCCAGAAGTGGACATAATCTGGCTGGCGATGACTAAAACTTAGTTGACCGGCGTAGACAGGTCATCATTTTATGCCTCAGAGTGGCATAGTAATAAACTTTACAAGCATATGCACAGGTTTCATCTGAGTTGTTCACTGTTATGCCCATGTGGTTGTGTGTGCTAACTGCAGAACATGTCCTGCAAGTCTGGTCCTTGTACAGCCCTTTAAGAAGGAAATACTAGCTCAGTGCATCAACACCATACTCAAAGCTGTATAGAACTAAAAGGGTGCTGAAAAATTTGTATCACAGGAACTCACCTGTCAGTGTAAATCAGAGAGCTATCACAAGAAGAAGAAGAATATTTTGATGTTACAGTTTGCAAAGAATTTGATGCTCTTATATTTTTTGCCTCAGCTAACAATGCTACATGTTTGTGTAAATCAGAGAGCTATCACAAGAAGAAGGAGAATATTTTGATGTTACAGTTTGCAAAGAATTTGATGCTCTTATATTTTTTGCCTCAGCTAACAATGCTACACGTTTGTGTAAATCAGAGAGCGATCACAAGAAGAAGGAGAATATTTTGATGTTACAGTTTGCAAAGAATTTGATGCTCTTGTATATTTTGCCTCAGCTAACAATGCTACATGTTTGTGTAAATCAGTGTTCTTCAACTTTTTTTGAATCCTTAGATTGGCAAAACCGAGAAATTGTTTTACATACCCTGATGGCTAACTAAAAACATTACATTTTAATTTTTCAGCTATTGCGACCTCTGTGAAGCTGCAGCAATACTGATATTTGCCTATACTCCCTGTGCCAGATTATCTCGTGCAGCATCTCGTCCGCCATTCAGCAGTATAGTGGCAGATTTGTTTAGCCACTAATTTGAACAGACCACCAGGAGATTTTTACTGACCACTGGTGGTCAAGGACCACCAGGTAAAAAAACGCTGGTGTAAATGCCATCAGCAAGAAGGCCACATGTTGCATCATCAAATCCCAGTTTAAGTTCCGGCACCCCATTGTGGGGGAATACACAAATAGACCCTCTGTAAACCCAAAAGCATGTCATAAGAGTCGACTAATTGGGAGCTTCCTTTAAAGTCGCTGTGCATCTGCTTAAGAGGCAAGGAACCAACAGTCTGCATACAAATGAGTCAGATCTGAGAAATGGATGTGCACACACCAGTCAGGTTCTGGAACAGGACTAGACTCCAGAACTTGACGAACAACCAGAACCTGCCGTTGGACATCTGGTGAACAAGAAGAAGAAATAGTATCATGAAAGAATGTTAAATTTTTTAAATTTAAAAACTGGCATCAGCAAATAATTCATGCTTGTGTATAACTTATCAGCAAAGAATTCATGCTTGTGTATAACTGTTATTAGCAAATAATTCATGCTTGTGTATAACTGTTATCAGCAAAGAATGCTAGGTTGGTGTTAACTAGCATCAACAAATACGGCTACATGTTTGTTAAACAAAGAGTCGGCATCTGTGGCTTAGGCGTTGCAAATCTGGTTTGTAATTCTGAGATACACGGTTTGATTCCAGCTGCAGGAGATTTGGCAACAGATGCTTCGTGCGTCATAACAACTTTGCTCCACATGGCTGTCAACAAAACCAAATTATGTCATGGGCAGAAGGGAAAAAGTAGGTAATTCTTTGCTTTGTTTGTATTTAGTGATTGATTCCCTTACTAAAAAAAAAAATGTATTTCACTAATAAAAGTGAAAACAACAAATTTAAATGTCACAGTGGCCATCACTCATGCCTGTCTGTTTGGTGGTGATAGGACCCAACCCCCTGGATGTTCATAAAAACTTACCAAGACTTCACATTTCTTGTGCTTCTTCTTCTCTTTATTTTCTTATGTAAAATTTCAGAGAAAGTGTATGTGTTTCTTTTTAATGCTGTTTCGATAAAGAGTATTTGTTAAAGGATTCTTTTGGGACAACAGTTAAGCTAATTCTAGTGTGTTGTGTCACCAGGAAGGTGAACCTAATCAGCAAGTGTTTTTCTGATTATCAGGATTTCTAAATTCTAGTGTTATTTCAAGTGTCAGGATTTGAAATCCAGTTACTGTCAGGATTCTAAATTCCATTGTGGTTCTAGGTGTATCAGTGGAAATTATGACATATTATTATCAAATCTCCTGGACTTAAGCCCTGGAAAAAAAAATGCAAGTGACTTTTTATGGGTAATTTTTCATGTAATTGAACCCTTTGTTATGTATGTCTGGCTGCAACATTAATTCTGTCATTCATAATTCTGTTCTTGTAAAGCTGTTGATTTCTACTTTCTGTGTGTGTTTTTGTGTGTGTGTAGTTTTTTTTTTATAATTTGCTACTGATTTTAGGAGGAGTGGCTGGCCTAACAGCTAAGAGCACTGTAAATTTATTTTCTTATGAAAAGAAGAGATATAAAACTATTATAGAAGTGGCTATATATTCTTTATTCTATAACTTAATGATATAGAAGATATACAGTTAACAGTCAAACCCAGGTTTGAATCCTCGATAAGATTATGGTTTTTTCTTTTATGGGCAAAATTAACATCATTACTGGCCCTGACCATTCAGTCTTAAATCCTCAGGCTCAGAGACGCCCACATTTAGTAAAATCAGACAGTAATGATAGTTTTGTCTACACTGAAAATGTAAGTTTAGGCAGTGATGATAGTTTTTGCCTACACTGCAACTATGGTAAATTCAGACAGTAATGATAGTTTTGTCTACACTGAAAATGTAAGTTTAGGCAGTGATGATAGTTTTTGCCTACACTGCAACTATGGTAAATTCAGACAGTAATGATAGTTTTGTCTACACTGAAAATGTAAGTTTAGGCAGTGATGATAGTTTTTGCCTACACTGCAACTATGGTAAATTCAGACAGTAATGATAGTTTTGCCTACACTGCAAATATGGTAAATTCAGTCGGTATTGATAGTTTTGCCTACACTGTAAATATGGTAAATTCAGGCAGTAATGATAGTTTTGCCTACACTGCAAGTATGGTAAATTCATGCGGTAATGATAGTTTTGCCTACCCTGCAAATGTAAGCTCAGATAGTAATGATAGTTTTGCCAACACTGCAAATGTAAGCTCATAGTAATGATAGTTTTGCCTAAACGGCAAATATGATAAATAGAGTTTTTGCACTATATTCTTTTAAGTGTGCGATACTTGAGATGATACAAATGGCCAAGTAGTCTGCAGTGGTCAGTTTTTTTTTTTTTAAATACAAAAGAAGTTAGTTTTTCTGGTGCTGTTGTTGGTGACTTGAGCCAAGTTTGTTAACAGTGTCTTTATTTCTTTTCCACTAAGGGTTGTATTGCAACTCTAACCCTTTTTCAAAATATTATATGTATTTACATTTATGTGGAAAACATTCAAGATGTTCTGCCGAGTGTATAGATGCTGCCATAATATGATTTATTTGTGATTTAATTTATTACTGTTTTTGTTACAATATTTTTCATCTTGTTACTGATTAATGTGATAAAATGGTAACTTTATAATCCCCAAACTCATCCAGAACCAGGCAGTGTACTGTCACTGGCATGGCGCCATTGTCAGCGAAGCGAAATTTAAGTGATTTTCACCCGAAGTGTATTCTAAGGGCTGTTGTCACTTTACCATATTCACATGTGAATTCCTATTCCAGTTAGGTCAAAATGAAGTGTTACTTTTCATGAAAATCCACAATTTTAGAGAGATCTCAGTGTACAAATGTGATTTTCTTGGAAGAAAGATTTAGCACTAAAGTGTCTTTGACGTAGTGCCAATGATATGCATTTATTGGTTACTAAATGTATAATATACTTTTTATTATCGTCTTCTGTGCCAAACAGTTATTATATTAGCTTACTCTATCCATATTTTAGTAACAAATTCTAATCCTTACTTACTTACTTAGTCGCTCCTCTTCTACCTTGGGGTGTAGAGGTTTGCCAGAGAGATCTCCAGATGTCTCTATCAGCAGTTTTCTTTCTGGCGCACCCTGGAGGTCTTGTTCCCTGGCTCTTAGCCTCCCATGCCTGCCATGGTGGCCGATTTTCTCCCATTCTGCATACACGTCTAAACCATCGTAACTGTGACTGATCCACTGGGGTTTGTAAGGACTGGGTATCAAGCTCTTGACGTAAAACAACTTTGAATCCACAGTGTTATATTTCTGACTCCTGTGGATCACAAGAAGGCTTCTTCTTCTGCATTCACTGGCTGTGACCACTTTAGTGTTATTCCAGGACTTGTAAGTTGCATGCACATCCATTTTACAGACTTGGTTTTTGTGTGTGGGCAGACTGTTGGTTCCTCACCTCAGGCAGATGCACTCAGACTTAAGAAGAAACATAGATCCTAGCTATATGTTGGCCACTTTACTGGTAAGTTAAAAATAAAGGACCCTTTTCCAGGCCTTCGGGCGTATTGGGCATGTAGGGCTAGACTATAATTTATAGACCAACTGGCACTTGGTGGGTGATATGGTCAACACTGTGCCGACCACCTTTACTCCCTAGAACTGCACCTGGTACCCAATCAAGGCTGAGTCTCTGGGAGCCAATGTCATTTAAAAATAAAAAGTCCGGCTCCATCAGGATCTGAACCTACGAATTTCTGATCCGCAGGTGACTGTTTAGCCACTACACCACGGCGACTAGCCCACTGGTAGGGAACCTGTCTTCTAGGATGACCACGGTGAGGTGTAGTTAGGTCTTGACCAGTCTCAGCCCTGGTCCTGGTGCACCACCAGAAATGGTGGTTCACTTCCCCATGTGGGTCCTGGGTAAGTGAAGAATAGCCCTGCTGCTTCCCTAACAAGCTTGTTGTGCAAGGCAACTAATTAGGGTAGTTTCCTGAGAAGTGAGGAACCTATAGAGCCTATAAATAAGCTTGTTCTATGAAACAGATATGCTTGCAAAATTTAGGTGCTTAAACAAGACCAGTCCAGAAGTGGATGAACAACGAGAAAGTTTACAGCCAGTAAAAGCTAAGAAACAAGAAAAGAGTTGGTTCACCTATGCATCCCTCAAGGTGTTGAATGTGTCATCCAAAGGCTGTACATACAAAGTTTTGTAGTAAACAGACACAACAAAGTTACACTTGAAAACAGCACAGCCCGACGTGTAATTGTAACAGAATCACAAAGCATGCTTCAGAAAACTGTAACTAGTAGCCTACTTGCAGAGTGGCTTGCATCACTTGATAAGACTCAGATTAAGAGCATGTCATGATTTTATGTCCAGAACATTTAGATGAGCAAAGTAACAAGCAGGCTGAAAAGAATAGTTGCTGCTGCTCCTCTGGGTGATGAGCTACTTTATGATGAAGGAGACATGGGTAAGGCTCTCGATCAAATGGACAAATGGACAGTGCAGTAGAACAGAGAGAGAATCCATACACTGAAAGATTGTTTCAGCGGGGAGGGTGGGGGGGGGGGGGGGTGCGGGGAGTAGAGATTCTGGAAGATGTTTCAATCATCCTGTGTAAGATAGAAAAAGTAAATAAATTTTTTGAAATGTTATCCTGAATACCTTGCATGGTTCTGCACAATGATCTTGGCTGTGACATGCTAAAACAAGCTTTGTGACATTCAGTGCTGTTAAATTCAACAGACATAGTCATTTATTTTGCTCAGATTTTCAGTTTTCACATTAAAAGTTGTATGAAATTCCAGTGTTTTCTTTTTCCCTTCAGTGTGTTTTTGATCTTAGCTGTATAAACATGGAATTGTAATGCATATAATATGCATATACATGGAAAGTGCTGTAGTGCCCTTTGAAAACTGTTTGTGTTCACCAGCTGCAAACTTCAGCAGAAAGTTCTGGTTGTTCATTCATTTCTGGACTTTGGCTTTGTTCCAAGACTTGAAAGTTGCATTTACATTTGTTTTACAGATCTAGTTTATTTGAGTGCTCTCTGTTAGTTCCTTGCTTGTGGTGCGGTGATTTATGCCACAGGCGTGAGGGAAAGTTAAGTCCAACATGATGTGTATAAGGAGATACTCCGTACATCACACCTCACGCAAGACCCCTGCGTGTAATGTGTCCTTGTGGCTCTCAGCAGCCTGCCCCCAAACGCATGGGTGAAGAAAAAGTTATCCAAAATCATTAGGAACATGAGTAAAGTGCTTGCCAAACGTACAACTAAAATTACAACCCTTGGTTAAAAGATTGCGGAGTGAAGAGAACATTGTTCTGCTGAGACTCAACCCTTGACCTGAAGATTTACCCGCAGCACAGACGAGTAACATCTCCTGTGGGTGGCGTCTCGCAGCAAGATTCTACCCATGTACATCCTGTGTTAACCCTCAGTGTCATCGTCACCGCGCTGAGGTACACCACAATAGCAACAGCCCATTGGCTGGATAAGCCTAAATGTCAGACAAAACTATATCCTACGGCACTCGAGTAAGCTCAAAATTCTACCATCACAAATCGTATTTAATGGGTAAAAGTCCAAATGTCCACATCCAAAGACCCCACTCGCCCGAGTGTTGGGACCAAACAGATAACGATATGCCTGGCGCAGGATGTTAAATTCTGTTGTGCTAATGGCTCGTCAAAGATATCTAACGTGCAAAGAAAAAGAATGTACCTATTCGTGTGGTCACAAAAGTCCAGAACCCGCTGATTTCCGGAGGGCACAGCCCTTGTCAAGTGGGAGGCCTAATACGGTTGTGAGGTTAAGCAGGCATGTGCAGGACGTGACGATTCCTTGGGTGAGCCCAGAACCAGAGCTCCATGTGCCGGTTCTGCATACATGGAAGCCTCCTTGAATGGCGGGGAATGCCCATGATCTGCCCCTGCCTTCCCTTGAGGGCTAACCGTTCCACAAGGGGCTGCCCCAAAGGTGTTCTCCGGGGGCAACACCTGCGGAGAAGGCGACAAAGTGGACACCTCGCAAATCAGGCAACGTCTCGACCCACACAAAACAATGGCCACAGTCATCCTAGAAATAGGCCTGACGTCTTCCCTCGAAGTCAGAGTACATCTGCCTGCGAGGCAGGGAACAGCAAAACGGTTGTACACGCAAAACTCAGGTCCAGGTAAAAGCCAAAAGTCCAAGCGGACGATTAACCGGGACCTTCCACTGGAATTCACAGCCGGTGAACGAAGAAGAAGAAGTTCCTTGCTTCTCTGGCAGATGCACTACAATTTCAAAACACCTATAGTAAAAACTAGGAATGGCAATGTAAGAGCAAAAAAGAACCAAAAGTGAAATCATAGAGACAACTAAGGGCATCAGATGTAATAAACCATATTAATTATTAAGTTCTACTTGCATTCTAGAAAGTTTTTAAGGTGAAATTACAGAAGACAACACAAATTCATGTTTAAGCACTCTTTGGCTTTTTATTTCAGATAAATAAAAAAAAACATTTAGTGATCCATATTAATATGATAAAATATGTTTTTAATTTTATATGCAGTGTTTTATTTTTATTATTCTCAATAAACTATTGCAATCAACAAAGTGATAATTGCCAATTTGACCTGTTCACTTCAGTTTAAAATCAAAAACGATTAAACAACATTTTTATTTTCTGCTGTAATGTTGTGTTAAATGTTAGTTCTATAAAGGAAGAGTTACTTTAATTTGTTTACAAAAACTCAGTATAGTTAGAAATGTTGGGTTTTGTTTTTTTGAGTCGCAAAAAAAAAAAAAAAGGTAAATGATTATGTAAAATAGTTTGTTTATTTCACAATAAGTGAACAGGCCAGAACTCCCCTATACTATTGAGTAAAATCAGTATGTTCTAGTACTCTAGTACTTAACATTTATAGTTTTATATTAACCCCGTTACCAAACAAACAATGACATTAAAGACTGTGAATCTGCAACCATGTTCAGATCAAGTCTTTAGGGGTGAGGCCTAACAAGATCACCAACAGAATGCCAAAGAAGAATTATAAACCAGCACAGAACTAGTGTCATGACCTGTCACATGCTGCGGGATATACTGAAGAGGGAATCCAAACAACTATGGACTTAATGGTTCGATTTGCAGTGAATGATCTCTCAACTGAGTAATGATAATCTGAAGAAGGCCCCGCAATATAAGTGCTAAAATAAATGGATTAGATCAGATGGAAGAACAGAACAGGACACACTGAGACTGCATTAGGTGTTATATTTGTAGGGACAAGTCCACACTCTTTTGATGTGAGCCACTTTTACTTCCCATAATATTTCCTAATACCCAGTTTTAGGTTGGGCCAACCTAGGAGTCCAAGTCAATTTTACAAATCTGTGTCAGTGGAAATTCTCTTTGACTGCAGGAACGGCAAGCTAGTGCACTGACCAATATACTACTGCTGCTAATAGGATAATTAATGAACAACAAAAGCAAAATCTCTCTAGAAAACAGAAGAATTCTACTGAAGAATGTTGAAAATATGATCGCCAAAATTAGTTTTGAAAGAGGTGAAGATACAAAGGTAACTTATTGCAAATATCAGGTGTGCCCAGGTGTGTAGATCCAGATGATGGAGGTTAACTGCGACCTCCAAATGCTTTTTACTCATTCAGAGCGTAATCTGTTGCGATTTTCTGAAGCATGTTCATGGACTCTGAAGAGATTAACGCATGTATGGTCACTTGTTCTGCAAGCAGCAGTTATTTCCACGGTCATGCTTGACATAGTTGTTTGGTAAGCACCGCTATTCTCTTCTACTGTTGCCTCCATCTTTTGTGCTGTGTATGCCCATGCTGATCTTGATGTGTGCTTCACGGACCCATCTGCGTAAATGATGATGTCTTCTGGGCATGAATGCTGGTCAGTCAGTGCCCTTATCTCGGTGTCTACAGTGGCAGATATCTGACTCCTGCAGTACCTCCCTAGTGTTATGACAACAAAGTTATATAACAATAATATGAGGAGCTGTCATGAAAAATACCTAGATTCAGAAACAAATAAATTTGATCCTGGCTTGCAGGAAGACCCAGTCTGGAAATAGGCACCCTGAAAATGTCCTGAGAAGTAATAACAGCCATTGTCGTGTTGACTACATTACCCATTGAGTGCTGATTAAATACAGATAATGCTGAATTTAGGAATTCTTTAAAAAAATATTTACTTTCAAGTCAATGATGTAATATCAATACAAACATACTGATATTGATGAAGACAAATGATTAATTTACTGGCATGTCCTTGTTGACTGTCAGTGTTTGAAGAGGGAGAATTACACAATACCAAATTCGCTTGATCTGTAGTTTTAGAAAGAGAAGGAAAAAATATAAAACAAAGCTTTATGTTTTTTATCAGAAATAGAACTTTTGCAAAACAGGAATAATTGTTAACTGAATATATGTTTAACTGAGCTATCAGAGCTGACAATGCAAGTAAAGAGGAATTAGATACTTTGATGTAAAAACACATTTGTTAAACAGTTACAGCAGTGGGAATATTCTCAAAAGCTCATTAACATCAATTAAAACTAGCGTTCAAACAAATCTGATCGATATGGTGTGATATTGATATGGTGTGATATCGATATGGTGTAATATCGATATGGTGTGATACAACAGACCTCCTGTGTTTTGCAATGATAATTTTAGGAGCTGTCATGAAAAATAGGCAGATTTAAAACGATAAATGTCATCTTGGCTTCCAGGAAGACTCAGTCTGAAATAGGCACCAGGAAAATGTCTTGGGAAGTAAAAGCAGCTGACTACATTACCCATCAAGTGCTGATTGATCTATAAAAGTATGGGTCTAGCAGCACATGCCTGATGGGCCACTGGTGTGAAAAGAGATCTTCACTTACATACAGGAAAAGAACTTGCAAGATAATGGGAAAGGAACAATGTTGGTTTTTCAGGGAAAAGGCACAAATAATACATTTTAAGAGAAAGTTGCTCAAAAACTCATCACAAACAATACATCAGCATTGTTTGTGGTTAACAATGAAAGGAATCTGTAACTGAGAATCCTTTGGTGATTCTGACTCTTAATTAGCAGAACACAGTCAGACTGGATTGGATGCAGAATGAGGCCATGCGCATCATACTTGGATCACAGCAATGCGTTACCTCCTTGATCTTCCAACCCTGGAAGTGAGAACAATGATCTGTAGCATACGTGTGTATCTGTGAGTCAGCGCCAACAAACATCACCCACCGCACACTGGGATTCGCAGGAAGAAGGGTAGCAGGTTAAAGAAAGGAAAATCTTGGATGGGTCAGGCCAAGGACATTATTGAACTATTATTCTGTTCACTTGAGGACATAGAACCTCGCAAGGAATGGGTACAAGTGCCAGAAAAATGGTGTACATCCTTTTCACTCTGCATAAAACTGGACAGAGGCTGCAGACAACAAAACCTGTTAGTGGGGGAGGCAGAAGTTGAAACCTCGACTCTTGAGAATTCTGCTGATCGAGCTGTAGTTATTTACACCAATGGATCTGTTCAAATTTGGCAAAGGTCATGGATTTTCACAGATCTGGTTGGAAGAGAACTGTTAAAGAAGATAGCAGTGCTGTTACATTGACTACAAGTAGTATTACTATGGAGGTGATGGTGTCATCAAAAGCAATGACCTGGCTAAAGGCATAACTTTCCCACACTTGCTATCTAATTCCATTAACATGACAGGATGGATTCAAAGACAGTGGTTGGAGTCTCTGAGGCAATGTCCTCTGACAGGAATCAGTTTAATTTTTGTGCCAAGGTACTCTGGGGTAAGAGGGAATGTTTGAGCAGATTGGCTTGCTGGCAGGATCACGGTAGGCACAGGAAAAACAATGAACTGGGCCAATGTTTTCAGTCTTCTCAAAAAGGCAGGACAAGAAGATGATCCAGGAAAGGACATTGCATCAGTAACTGTCACAAGGTGCCTTGAGACAATATCTTCTGTTCTACTTGATAGATAGTTGTAATGTAGCGATATTATATATTTCTTAAATAATATACCAATATTGTGTTGGATAACAGCTATGAAACACACAAAAGAGTTCACTTCAAAAATTCGCTAGGTGGTAAGTTTCGGTACAGATTTGAAGCCTTTCCTCAACCGAGACTGGTCAGAGCTGGAGGTGTAAACTGTTTACGCCAGAGACTGTAACTTTGGGCCTATGTCAAACTGTGATTTGACATACTGAATCCCTGCCAGAGGTGAGTTAAGTACCCCCAGCTAACCTAATCTGCTTACTGGTGCTCCAAAACCCACCAGCATAGAAGGGATGATCTTAGTGTCTTCTGAGATAAACTTTGCCAATTTGTCATGCAATGGCACTCACTGCAAGAGAGTCACATTTACTTTTCAAAATGATGGGGGACAATTATCAACCGAGTCTTGTACTCACCGTCGGCTCTGTGGCTAAGTCGATGCGAACGCTTTGTAATGCCGGGATGCCGGGTTCGATCCCAGCTGTGGCCATGCGCCTTGCGTTGGTTTCGACAGTGGTATCAAGAAAGCTGACCATCCAGAAAGCAATGGCAAACTACTGGATGTAAATTTGCCTAGAAAAACCACACAACAGCCAGGGGCTGTTGGGGTTGGTTCTGCAATGTCCTGTAAAGGATACGCAACTAACCTTGACCCTGACTCACCACTCGGAGAGTTCACAAGTATGCTCAGAATCAATAGTGTTGTTTGCCTACCAATGCAATATGAAACAATTATCCCCAGTATCCAGTTGTTCAAGTCGTACACAAGAGAATAAAATTTGTTAACTCATCAGCTAAGAGTTCCTCATGAAAAATATGGAGTATATACAGATGGGAAGAAAAAAAAGGAAACAATATAAGTTGGAAAGCAATCTATAATATATAAAAAAAAAAAACAAAAAAAAAAACAAAGGGCACACTGAGAAAAACTATCCAATACCATTGTGACAAACTGCAAGCAAGGCTCACATTTCTTCATAGTGGGCAAGCACTGCATGGTCCAGGCTATAGTTCACTGACGACAGACGTGTCCTGGCATAGTCTTTTTCTGTCATGCCAGTGACACTGAGGAAATCGTCCACCAGACTCTTGATAACTTCTTCCTTATCTTCCTCACTCAATCTCTGCCATTCACTGGAACCTGGGGCAGGATGTTCCGGTCTCTTGTTGGCTTGCTCTAACTCCAATTCTAGCTCAGAGCGCCCTGGTATCTCTTCTCTGTATGCCAGTTCACCATCTACAAAAAAAAAATGATTTCACTGATTATTTGCGAGTCACCGTGGTGTAGCGGCTAAATGGTTTCGGGTCCTGATGAAGCTGGACTTTTTTTTTTCAAAAATGACAGTGGCTCCCAGGTCGACCCAGTCTTGAGTGAGAAGTAAAGATGGCCGGTGTGATGTTGACCACATCACCCACCTAGTGCCAATTGGTCTTTAAATACAGGTCTAGCCCTATATGCCCAATATGACTTTTGGCGTGGAAAAGGGTGGTCCTTTACTGACTGATTATGTGCCATGCAACCCACCATGTTAATTACTGGTTACTTCATACTGAATAAAGTTTTCTTATCTCCTGTTTTTCTATGGTTGTGTAACATTACTTAATTCCATCACAATGAAATTTTTTTTTTTTTTTTTAAACAAGCTCTTCTTCTTAGCATTCACTGGCTATAAACAGGCAGAAATTCTGGTTGTACATCCACTTGTGAACTTTGGTCCTGCTTCAGAACTTGAGTTGTGCATCTATATCTGTTTCACAGATCTAGCTTATTTGTATGCAGGTTGTTGGTTCCTTGCCTCAGGCAGATGCACTCTGACTTCGAAGAATACATCCCTATTAAGTCGCACCGCAAGTAATTTGTTGGGAAAAGGGTGGGGGTCTATTCTTTTTTCACCCCCCAAAATGAGGCTCCAAGGATTTAAACTAGTATTATTATTGTAGTAGTATTATTACTGTAACCATCCTCTGACATCAAAACATTAATAATTTAAGCAGTATCTGATATGAGAGCTACAACATTACTGAAACTTCCAGAGGAAATAAGTGCTCTAAACATCCAGCGGTTTTGAGACCCTCTGACCTCTACAAGAGCATCATTTTTACCAGTTCTTCTTTATGGAGCAGAATGCTGGAGAATGACCAAAAATGATGTTCACAAGCTGTCCACCTTCCACCACACATGTCTACGTAGAATTATCAAAATTTTCTGGCCAGATAGAATCTCAAACACTAAACTACTTCAAGTCACAAATCAAGAAACTCTAGACAGTATGATAACCAAGAGAAAATGGAAATGGCTTGGCCACGTTATGAGAATGACTTCTGATATACCTGCCAAAACAGCTCTCACGTGGATACCAGAGGGAAAGAGAAAACAGGGGCGCCCAAAAAACAACATGGAGACAAACGATGGAAAGTGACCTGAGTGTGGCATCTTTGACATGGAAAACTGCATTAAAGATTGCACAGGACCGGAAAGCATGGAAAGTCCTCTCTGAAGCCTCATGTGCCACTAGGCATAACGAGAACTGATGATGATGATGATTTGAGAGCTGGGGTAGTCCAGTCTGAAGATCTTCAGTTCAAATCTGCACCAAGCCAAATCATTAAACTGAAATCTCTCTCTCTCTCCACACACATAGACACATACACATATAGTTAGCTGCATATATTTTAAAATATGTTGCAGAGCCAACCCCAGTATTTTTTGGGATGTTTGGTTTTACTAGGTAATTTTCCATTCAATAGTTTTCCATTACTTTCTAAATGGTCAGAACTCCATTTCTAAATGGTCAGAACTCCATATTATGGTCAAAATCGCATGCTGGGTACATCCTATACTGTGCGTTTCAGAATTTTGAAGCATGTTCACAACACCTAAGCCACAGACACACGCACATACATAATATGCATAGAGAGAGATAAGATACCAATACACATACACATGCATGCACACACACCTGCATGCACACACACATGCATGCACACACACATGCATGCACACACACACTTGATAACAACTTGGCAGCAAGAGAACAATAGGGAGGTACAATTAAATCATTATGGTCTAGAGATAGTGGTACAGCTAGGAGTGACCAGAGGATTAGGTCAACACTCTACAGTTAGAGAAAAGGCAAACTGGACATCAAACAGCTTCAGGCACTAATGAAACTGGTACTCTTTTATGGCTGCTGAAAATGAGGACAGGGTGCTTGTGGAAATGTCCCGAACGCTGTGTTGTCAGTTCTTAGATCAACATTTAACACAAACATATTCACAAATAAATGCAATGAAGGTTTGAAACTAAATGTCTCAATACAAATGTATTAGCAAATACATGCCATGAAAGTTTGAAACTGATTGTCTCAGCACAAATGTATTCATAAATACATGCAACAAAGGTTTGCAACTGAATGTCTCAACACAAATATATTCATAAATACATGTAATAAAGGTTTCAAACTGAATATTTACAATTATGAGCTAGGAGTTGAGCTTTCTCTTCTGCTTCTTTGGGTTCACCAGCTGTAAACTATGATAGAAAGTCCTGGTTGTTTGTTCACCTCTGGAAATTAGTCTTGTTAAAAAGCTGAGTGTTGCAAGCACATCCATTTAACACATCTGGCTTATTTGTATGCAGACTGTTAGTTTCTTGTCTCGCAGGCAGATGCGCTCAGACTTCGAAGAAAGCCTCTAATTAGTTGACACCTACAACATCCTTGTTAGAGAGTCAGTGGGTCTATTATTGTTTTCCCCCCACAATGTGGCCCCAGAACCTGCACGGGGAGCTAAGTGTTGAGTGAAGAACTGACATCACAGCACTCTAAACTGTCCCATAAATGATCCATTCTCATCGTCAGCAGCTAACATATTTACAACCATCAAGTAACTGACAAGTACTAACCTTTGGGCTTTTCTCTAAACAACCTAACAGCTTCTGAGACACTCAGGTTTCCTCTGAGAAGGTACTGATCCACAATGTAATCATCCATTACTCCAGTCTTCTTTCGAAATTCCGCCTGTTTCTGTTTCAGCAAAACTTCTGCAGAACTGTCGTTGGCTCCTGCAATGTCCTCATCACTATCATCATCAGAGCTCTGACTCCTGTCATCAGCATATTCTGAAATTATAAAGAGATAAAGAGACTGGAGAATTGTAGAGGAGCATGATCACAAGAATCTTTAAAGCACTGAAGCAAGAGGTCTTCTTCGTGTTCCCTAGCTGTTAACTGGCAGACATTTCTGGTTGTTCGCCCTCTTCTGGACTTTCCAGAACTTCAGCTTTGCGTGCATATCCATTTTATAGACCTGACATTTTGTGTGTGTGTGGTATGCAGACTGTTGGTTTCTTGCCTTGAATGCAGATGCTCACTGACTTTGAAGGAAATACCACTAATTAGTCAACTTTTAAGACAGGCTTGTTGGGGGGGCGTGGGTCTATTCTTTCCTTTCCCCTCAAATGGGGCCCTGGAACCCACACCGGGAAAGCTATAAATGAACAATGGAGTTGTTTGCTGGTGAAACCCTGGGGTTCCAGGGCCCCATTTAGGGAGGGAGGGGGGAATAGACCCGCAGCCCCTTTAACAAGAATGTCACAAAGGTCAAATAATTAGGGCTGTTTACTTTGAAGTTGCAGCGCATGTGTCTGAAAGGTGGGGAACCAACATTGTGCTTACAAATAAGCTAAATCTGTAAAATGAATGTACATGCAAAACTCAAGTTTTGGAATGAGACTAAAGTCCAGAAGTGGACGAACAACCAGAACTTTCTCCTGGAGTTTATAGTCAGTAAACACCAGGAAGAATAAAAAGAAAAAAATAATGAATACTTTACTGAGTTCCACAGTAGAGCTGCAAACAGTAATATTATGCACTGAAAAGATACTTGTTTAGCAAGTAAAGGTTAAAGACCCTTTTTCATGTCATTGATACATCAAGCATATGATGCTAAATCCATATTTTTAAACAGCAACTGGTGTTTGGTGGGCAATGAAGTCAACATGATACCTTGTACACATTTTAGACTGGCAGCCCAGGGCAATTAGAAAATCTGCCTCAATGCAGATTAGAATCCAAGGCTGACAAGTAAGCATCTAGACACTGCTACAACGGTTCCCAATTAGTTATTAGTGACATATTAGACCTTACCATCCACACGGCGCCGTTCAGTAGGTGCATCAGTGTCAGAATCTGAAAAATCTGTTGAAGAAAAATTAGATTATTTATTATGCTGCACTATTAAAGAACATTATTCAATTAAATAAATTGGGGGGGGGGGGGGGGGGGGGGGGGGGGGGGGTGGAATTCTGGCATTAAAGCAATGTGCAGGTCACAAAATAGCAAATTTTAGTCAGTCAACAATTTTTTGAAAATATAATTTTTTAGATCCCCAACTATGTCTTCTGTCAGATTTGGTAGCTGCAGACACAGACTACCCTTTGCATGAAGCTCTGGGTGCGGTTTAGGGTCAGCGGCTGATAAGAGCGAGGTCATGGATGGCTTAGGCAGAAGACACAATCAGACAGGCATGCATCCTTGAGAACATTAGGCGAGGAGAGGAGTGGGTCAAAGTGGCCCCTGAACAGTCAGACTTGTGTAGTCATAATCATGTTGAGCCAAGAATGCAGAGACTGGCCAGCAGGTGTCACAGAGGTGGAAGTTCAGCAATTAATTCAACATAATGCTCGCTCAGAGGATTTGATCATTTACACAGATGGTTTAGTGTCAAGATACAGAAGAAGTGCTTGGGGCTTCTTAGCAAAAGTTAATAATCGACGTTTGGTGCAGGAGAGCCTAGCATATGATACCACAACATCCAGCTTAAGAATGGAGGTGGAGGCGGTCACTGCAGCTTTCCGCTGGCTAGAGAACAAGTCACACACATATATCGTGATTGTAACTGACTCAGAAAGCATGCTGAGGAAGATCAGAACATGTTTGCTTCGTAGAGAGGTGCATGCTTTGCTGCGGAGGACATGGGTGAGAGTATTGTCTGGATTTTTTTACCGAGGTATGCCGGTGTGTTGGGAAATGAACAGGCGGACAGACTGGCTGGCTCTGCACAACTTGGTGGAATACTGATACATGATAAGGCAGACGTGGTTAGTGCCTTGTAGGAGAGCTATTGGAATAGTTTTGATTGCAGAAGTTTACTGCTCTTGTTGTGAAGAAGTAGTTTATTCTGCATTAGTCTGTGGAATGAAAGCAACAACATTCAACATTTTTTGCGGAACTATGAACCTGCAAGGTCTTCATCACAAAATTTTTCCCAACAAAATTAATAAACAATTGCATTTAAAGTTAGAAGATGTGGAAGACATACTTTTCTCTCAAACCGTAAAGTTTTCTCTCAAACCGTAAAGTTTGTTCATAAAGTTCATCCACAGCTATCAGACATCACTCTACATGACAATGATGTGCTAGATGTTACTGTCAGCTTCAATGGCAATTTGCTGACCAAAGGCCACACACCTCACATTGGAGTGGGCTGTGCAGTAAATGTACTTAAATGACTTCACACAGATGTGAATGTTATGTTCATATAAGGTCATATGTGTTAAACCACGGGTAAGATTCTATCAGGAGCCAAACCAGCTAAACCTGAAGTATGGAAGACAAACCATCCTCCAAACTGTGATAACAATTTCACAGGATCTGCTGGGATGATGGAGGTGAAGGATGCATGAGTGCTGTGGTGACATTCTGTAGCCCGTCATAAGCTTTGCTACAGATCACTACTTTCTGATGACGACGCCAAAACGTATGTGAAGCTTACCAAGATGAAATCATGTGTTCAGAATATCAGATAGACAAAAAAGAAGTGTATTAATCATGTCAGTAAACATCTGGAACAGCATTCCGTAATGTTTTTGGTCGCTGCCAAAATCAAGGCCTGGCTCAAGGAGGACGTGGTAAAGGTCAACTTAACAAAACGCCATCTGAAGGCTGACAATTTATTACAAGAGAGCAATAAGAAACAACATAAGTGTAGAGTCCATGAGGAGAAGTGTTATGGCTTCACTGACCAACTGTTTTTTCAACAGACAAAACTCCACGCCATGACTGTGGCCAAATGGAAAGCAATCCTGGTTTGTTTTTTCCCCAGTCTGCCCTGGCTAAGCATCAGTTCCAGGGTCCTCACGACAGGATGTTTAACATATATCTCATTATTGAAAAGATACAACAATATCTTTTGCTAATTTATGAAAGACTGTCTGACACTAAACAACTTAGTAGATGTGTTAAGAAAATCACAGAATTCAAATGAGTGTTTCCAAAGCCTGATCTCGGCTGGCTGAACTAAAGAAATCTTTGCCTTCAGTTTGCAGTTGTAACTTCAGCAAGAGAGTTCAACTTTGGCACTGCTGTGTCCCAAGCCTCTGCCCAGTTTTTATTTTTATTTTCTAGAGGCCTAAATATGAAGAAACTAGGAGCGTTGAGAAAGCAGAAGAGAGTTAAAATAGCCTGAAGTATTAGAAAGAACAAGCAAACTAAGAGACGTGACAGTGTACTAGTGGCCAAAGTAAAGAGACAAGAGGAATTGCACGCCCTAGATGGAGGTCCTGCATATGCAGCAGGATTGTTCTAATTATTATGTACTGACAGAAACTGTTTTTCTGTGTAAAATAAATTGATAAAGCAATAAGATAACTTTATTAGCATAATAAAACATGAAAATAATCCCCCACCCCCTTTCCTCATTTTGGCAGGTTATTGTTTATTACTATGGTACAATGTTACTCAAAAACTTTTAGTCTGATTATAATAAAATTTGGTACACTTACTCATCATTGTAGAACTTTATGACAAGAGTGACATGGAGGTAAAATAAAGAATTGTTTTTAAAACAATACTGTGAAGTTATTCTAGCAGAGACAAATAAGTAATCTCTTTTTTTTAAAGTTAAATTGTTTTTAATTCCTTTCCTGAAGGGAAAGCTTCCCTCAGAGTTATGGACCCCTCAGTGTGTCTGACTTCAGTTTGCTCTGTGTAAAGTTTACTCCTCTAGAAATGACTCTGCCCAAGGTAACATGTTCTTTCTACTTAAAGTTAAATGTTTAATCTTCAACAACTTTGTCAGGATTGAGGCATTATGGCTTACTGTTTAAGATTTCCAACCGTTATGGACATTAAAATGTTAAAAAAAACATTATCCCACAAGGCTGGGTATCTAATCTCACTACAAAAGAAATTAGAAGGATATCAATGGATTTGTAAAATAACAGCAATGTGCTGTGAAGAAACCCTGTACCATTAGCTCAGACACATAGAAACCTTTCAGCCACATCTCTTCTAAATGTTGAGTATTATTTTGTTGTTGCTGCTGTTTATTTACTGTGAACTCTGGTTAAAGTCCTCGCTGGTCATCTATGTCCGGACCTTGGTCTTGTTCCAGGACTTAAGTGTTGTATGTACATCTATTTTCCAGATCTGATTTGTTATGTGCAAATATGTAGTTGCTTGCCTCTTAGGCAGATGCTCTCTAGCTTTAAATAAAATGTCAGTTCCATCTATATTGGCAAAAACCATTTCTAGTTTGCTTATTTATTTTCTTAGTCACTCCTCTTCTACACTGGGGTGTAGAGGTTTGCCAGAAAGATCGCCAGACTTCTTTATCAGCCATTTTCTTTCTGGCTTTGTTCCATTCCAGTCCTCTGTCAGATGCTGTCTTCTCAGCAGACCCTGGGTCACCCTGGAGATCTCATTCCCTGGTTATCTGCTTCCTATGCCTGCCATGGTGGCAAACTTTCTCCTATTCTGCATACATGTTCAAACCATAGTAACTGTGACTGACCCAATCCAGTTTGTAAGGCCGGGGTTTCAAGATCTTGACTGTCTGATTACGAACTTTGTCCATTCTTAATTTCTAGCATGACTGAGTGAAATGTCTTCTCTAGTAAGTGTCCTGGTCCTGGTAAACATGCATCTCTGTATATAAAAAAATACTAGCTATGGTACTTGCCCGAATCAATGTCACTAAAAGCTTCATTCCTGGCAACAACGGACGGCTGCAAGCTATCAGAAACTGCTTTAGGAGTACTTTTTTTGGAGAATGTGATGATGCACTCCACAAGCGCTCGCCGACTTTCATAGACCACAAACTCTTTGTGGTTGACAGGGCAGCCCTAAAATATAAAGCATTCAATTTAATATGATGCATTCACAAACTGTCAACGTAATTTATAGTAAGTTTTTTGTAAATGCAAAAAACAAATATTGCTATCACAGAAGTGTGGCATTTTGACAATATATTATAATACCAGATAAGACAACAAGAAATACTATTTAAAAAAACAAAAAACAAAACAAGTATCACTGATTACTTACTCTGGAGTTCCCCTGTTGCCATTTTTCATCTTATCAGTCATTTCCCTTTCTTTTTTAATTTTTTTTCTTCTTCTTCTGCCTTTCTATCCCCAAATGGGGCACAGGCCCTCAACCAACTCAAGCCAAGTCGCTCTATCCTTCTCCATTACATGGAGCTCTCCCCATGTCCTCCCCATCTTTCTAACTTCATTCTCCAGCTCTCTTCTCCATGTGTTTTTTGGCCTTCCTCTATTCCTATGCCCCTGTGGGTTCCAATGCAAAGACATTCTAGTTATGCTGTTTTTCTCAGTATGTGTCCTATCCAACGTCAGCGTCTTTTCCTCACCTCTTGTCTACTGGAGCCTGTTTAGTTTCTTTTTTAATCATAAGGTCTTATTTTCTGTCCCCCAGAAAATGCTGTTTGATGCCCTTTGTTCTAGTACTCTTCTCTTAATTTCCCTAAGATCCATTATCTCTGGATTCTAGCTACTGTGTCAAGGCAGCCTGTCTTAAATACAGCAGGATTTCTCAAATAATCTCAGACAAATTTCTTCTCCTAGCAAATGCAAGAACTGGATTTGGAGAACGTGATTGTTTATAAAGTTCCTGCATACTGAAAGTCTTTCTCAAATAAGATCTAGGTAAAGCTGGCTAAAAAAAACATCACCATGCAAAAAACACAAAAAAACACCGGAAAGGTCTATTTTAATGCTAAAGATATATCATGCATTTAATACTAGACTAAATTTTTTCTTCTGGGTAGACTAATTGGCATTTGATGAATTTCATTATGCATCAAGTCAAATCAGATTATTTATTCATTTCAAAGACTGATAGGACTGTTGATGTTGGCACCTTTAGTAGCTACCTAAAGCATTTTCTGAGTGTAACTACAGTATTTTGTCCATGTATAAGACAATATTTTTCTAAATTTTGTAAGTATAAAATTAGTGGCTGTTGCATACAAGAAATGTGTTGCAAATTTTTTTAGTTTTTATTTTCTAATTTTTGGGGGAGATGGAAGAGAAGAACAGGCATGTAGCCTTCTTAGAAGCATGTAGTAAAAAGGTGACTAAATAGGAATTTTCTATTCCCTGTGTGAATTCCTGGGCCCCAATATAGAGGAAAAACAAGAATAGACTCACTGCCTGCTTAACAAGTACGTTGTAAGATTTGACTAATTAGGTGTTGTCTTCGAAGTCAGAGTGCATCTGCCTGACAGGCAAGGAAGCAATAGCCTGCATACAAATAAGCCAGATATGTAAAATGGAACAAGACTTAAGCCCAGAAATGGATGAATATCCAGAACTTTCTGCTGGAGTTTACAGCTGGTGAATGTGATGAAGAAAAAAGAAGAAGAAGAAGAAGCAGAGAAAGAAGAGTGAATTTTCTGAAATCGATGTGTTGGGCCAAAAGGTGCAGATATCACAGCCTAGCTGTAAATCACAACACAACCTGCTAACTGCTCTTTAAAAAGCAAATGTTGAAGAAGAAAAAAAGAAGCATTTTTCAATGTTTTATTAAGTACAAAAACAAATAACTTTATACCTCAACTGAATCATAAAATCTGTAGCCTTTGTAAGGTGGAGTCTTTTCAGGTTCTCTAACTAGCTTTCTATCCTTTTCTCCTTTTGGATAAATCTGAAAATGAAATACACAGTTGCACATTACATATTTTTCTAAATTCAAGTAGGAAACAAAACATTTATATCAATTCCTGTCACTTTAGTAATAAAGGTTGGCTTTAACAACCAGTAAGCCATCTTTTATGTTATTTTATATTTAAACCGTAAAGTAGTTAGTGAACGGACAAATAGGAAGCTGGTTCCGAACAACGGTAGGAGTCCATCAGGGTTGCCTCCTCTCTCCAACACTGTTTAATATCTCTTTAGAAAGAATTATGACTGACGCCCTAGGACAATAACATGGAACAGTTAGTACAGGTGGTCGAACTATAACAAACTTGAGATTTGCAGATGACATTGATGGGTTGGCCGGAGAAGAACAAGAACTAGTCAAGCTTGTAAATCTACTCGATGAAACATCAATCAACCAAGTATGGCAGTGAAATATACACCCAAAAAAAAAAAAGTAGTGACTAATAATCCAGCTGGCAGAATTTCACCAATCTACATTAAAGGCCATAAATTATAACAAGTGACTCATTTCAGATATTTAGGATCTATTTTAAGTGACTTGGGGTCAAGACCAGAAATGATGTCGAGGATTGCCCAGACAGCATCAGTCCTTGCCAAGCAGCAAACATTATGAAGATCCAAAAACATTTCATGCAAAACTAAGATTTGATTGCTCAGAGCACTAGCTATTAGTACATTTACATATGGCTGCGAAACGTGGACTTAACAGCTGAACTTGAAAGAAAGATACAAGCATTAGAAATGCGATGTTTCAAAAAAATTCTTGGCATATCATACAGAGACCACATTACAAATGAAGAAGTTCGCCATAAATTTATACAGCACATTGACAACTATGAATCTCTCTTAACTACAGTAAAAAGGCAAAAAATGCAATGGTATGGACATGTAATAAGATCTAACGGCCTCTTAAAAACAATACTGCTGGGCTCAGTAGAGGAAAAGAGGAGAAGAGGCAGACCAAGAAAGACCTGGTTACAGAACTTGACTGACTGGACAGTCCTCAAGCATGCAACCATGAAGTCCATCGCAACTGACCGCCTAAGGCAGAGAGAGCTGATCAGACAGTCAACAGAAACTGGTGACCCAACGACAAATAGTGTTATGAAATGATGATGATGAAAGTGGTTGGTGTTGTTGCCAGGTCAGTGGTGGGATTTAATTTTCAGCAGTGATGTAAAATTTTGTTTGCTTGCTGTCAGTAAGATCTTGGGGTCATAAAATGAGTTCTGGATAATTTTAAGGGAAATGCTTGCAGTGATAAACTTAAAGATGATGATGATAGTTTTTCAGCACGATGTTATGCTTTCTATGAAACATTGCATTTGTCAATCTTAGATCTTGTTTCAGTATTTCTCTTGCCATTACTACCTTTCAAAGACTTCTCTGTTTGCCACTTCATCTGTCTATGACATTATCTTCATTGTTATACTTGAGCCATTCAATATAACATACTGGATTGTAATAATTAATAAAATATGAAAGTGAAATCTGTTCTAAAATTGCCTTTTTTATCTGTTTGTTTTTGTGACAGAGGATTACCAATTTTGAAAGTGATGACATTTTTTTCCCCTTGGATTCTTTCTTAGAGACTGCCATCTGAAGGTTTAACACCCAGTAATTCAGAGAGTCACTTTTTAAATCAATCAGGATCTAATCCAGGAAACTTCGTTGAACTATAAAAAAGTTATACTTAGGCACTTAACTGCTATACAAAATAACATCCAGTCTTGTATGGATAAGGTTGATAATAAGACTGAAAATGGTGACAGTGGTGCCATAAATTAAGTGAAACATTCTAAAATAAAAGTTTCAATGAGATTTCAATAACTGATTATATAAAAATAAAAAATAAAAAGAGAGCTCTTAAGCAAGTGCTTCTTTTTTTAAATTAAACAATTATTATGGTGTATTACTATAATAAAACACAAAATTAAAATCACACCCACCTTGGGAGTACCACGGATAACTCTTACGAGTAAAATAAAAGACTCAGAATTTTCTCCCCTTTCTGCATATTTGACACATTTCCTTGGGAAGTCACTGCAGAGAATTAACCAGTTCACAATTTTCAATATTGTTCTTTTAGAAACATAATCTGGCTAATGCAGTCAAACAAATATCAAGACTTAATAACCAGATGTAAAGCTGCAGACAATGGAAAACAAATATTTCAGAAAGGCAATAATGGTGTAAACAAATATTTTAGTTACAGTTTTTGTAACAACTTGGGAGTCGCTGTGGCGTTGGCAGCTAGGAAGGTCATGGGTTTGCGCCCTGTTGAAGCCAGACTTTTTTCACAAATGAACCTGATTCCCAGGTCAACCCAGCCTTGAGTGGGTACCAGGTGCAGTCCTAAGAAGTAAAGGCGGCCAGCGTGATGGTGACCACATCACCCATCAAGTGCCGATTGGTCTATAAAACTATAGTTCTCGCCCTATATTCCCAAAACGCCTAAATTCGTGGAAAAGGGACCTTTACTTTACTTATATGTAACAACTTACAATCCTGTACAAATCAAAATAAAGCTGTAGTAATTCAGATGATCTGGTCATGTCTGCAGACTAGTCAGGAAGAGATATGGAGATTAAAAGTCAAGAAACACAACTTTCTGGACATCCATGAACTTTCAAAAGCTACCTTCTAACATGTAACTGTTTATACTCCCTGTACAAGCTCCAGGACCCCATTTTGGGTTTTAAAAAAAACACCTCCTCAACAAGTATAAAAGGTGACTTATTAGAGGTTTGAGCCAAAAGCTACAGATATTGCAGCCTAGCTGTAAACCACAACAAAGCATGTCAACTGCCCTTTTAAGGGTAAATGCAGAAGAAGAATAAACTGCACCTAAAATGTAAACGGAACGAGTGACTTAAAAACATGAATCAATGACAAACATTATTGGCTACCTAAAATAAACCCCTTTGCCAAAGCAGCCTTCCTTAGACATTCGGGAATCCAGACCCTCTTCACAGATGAAAGATTTCAACGCACTTGTGCCATGATAAAGATACTTCTCATTAAGTGTGAAATCTGGATCTGTGGAAAGAAAAAGGCTCAACATAAATACTAATATAAGACTTTACATTAAAGTAAAAAGTAAAGGACCCTTTTCCATGCCTTAATTTGTATTGAGCATTTGGGTTTGACCTAAATTTTATAGACCAACTGGCACTCGGTGGGTGATATAGTCAACATCAAGCTGGCTGCATTTACTTCCGAGCACTGTAACTGGTATCCATTTAAGATGGGGTCAACCTCAGAGTCAAAATAATTTGTGAAAAAAGTCCGGCTCGGCCAGGACTCCAGTCCATGACCTTCGGATCTACTACAGTGACCTCGGCCACATTACATTATGTGCTGTTAAAGTTAATAAAAAATGGACAAGTGTCCTGTGCAAAACTGAATCCTGCAAATAGTGAAACTGACTTTAGAATTCTGTACTGAAGGAAGGTATGGTGCAGAGGTTATGTTGTCCATCTCAAGATCGTAAAATCAGGGACTGAATTGCTGCATAAGGGTTGGAAATTTACAAGGACCATAGATTCAGAATTGTACTAAACACACATTCAACCTATCGGTTGGGCAGTGAGATCAAGTTATCAGATTATAGTGAAACACAGGTGCTCCTACGTGCAAGCTGTCAGTGAAAAAGGTATAGGACCCACTTTAATGCCCTACGGATCAAATATCACTTGATATCACTTGATGGGTGATGATAATATCAAGTCAGCTATCTGATTTTCCCAGCTAATTTAATGGTTCCCATTTTAAGCTGGCTGACCTGGGAGCCAATGTAAATTTTAAAAAAAAATGCTCTGTGTGGATTTCATCACAAGAACTTTGGACTGGCAAGCAAGCATCTAGCAAGTGTGCTGTTCCAGCTCCCAATTACTTCACAGTGCAGTAATTTTTAGTACCCATAGTAGAGATCATGAGTTATTGACTCCCAGGAAAAAGGTCAAAAGTAAGACAAAGCAGAAAGAACGTGAGAACCAAAAATAAAGATTGGCACAGCCAGACACACCAGATAAACAGGAAGTCTTCTCAGCTAGCAAAGGACTGGTACAATTAGTCTTGCCATGTTGATGTATATGTTGGGTGAGGAATCAGAGTACCTACAGATAAGTCCAGAATCCCATGAAAATAACTTGATTCCTAATTCATAAATCAAAAAAGATGCTTTCATATGTGGGTGTGCATAAAGTACTAAGAAATATATCTAAAGACTGAAAATAAAGTAAAATTAGACTCAGACTATTGGTGTTTTTCTGACATGTTATAAATGAATGAGAACCTGATAACAGGCAAGACTGATAAAAAGAGAGCAAGGGAAAGACAAAAATAAATACTTGGACGGCTTAGTCATATGAATGGTGTAAGACATGAACACTGATGTGATCCATGATTTTGATAATCATGTGAGATGGTGAAATATGACAGCCAACAATTATTGGCCTGGTACATGCTGATGATGATGAACAGAATATACAAAATCACAAGCACACTGAAGAAAAAAGTGAGCTTTACCAGCAAAACAAATAACAATTACAAATCTGCAGTAAAATTCTCACCTAAATTTCTTCTCTGTTTAATCATTAGGTTCCTCTCGGTCTCATAGCGTTTCCACAAATGAGAGTTAGTAAGCCTCTCAATTTTCAAAACAGTCAAGTCAGCATTATCAAAGTCTATACAGACTTCCTTATAGACATTGTCATTTTCACTCACAGTTGTTAAAGAGTAGGTGCTACTGTCTTCAGTATCTTCAGAAAGATTTGGCTCAAATAACGGCTCTTGGAGAGCCATTCCAAGCCCAGAAAATTTTGACGTCATTGTGATTTACTTTTATCTGAATAATATACTATCTGGGGGAAAAAAATGTAGTAAAAGTAAGTAAAGGACCCTTTTCCACGCCTTCAGATGTATCTAATTGATCTAACAAGTTTAATTTTCATGTGCCTCTCAAAGGAATATTGGATTTGTATTTGCTTTTTTCCTGTGTGGGTTCCGGGGCCCTATTATAGGGAAAACAAGAATAGACCCACTGCCTACCCAAAAGCATGTCATAAGAGTCGACTAATTGGGAGCTAAACTCGAAGTCGGAGTGCCTCTGCCTGAGAGGCAAGGAACCAGCAGTCTGCATACAAATGAGTCAGATCTGTGTGGCGCGGTGATTTATGTCACAGGCGTGAGGGGAAGTTAAGTCCAACATGATGTGTATAAGGAGATACTCCGTACGTCACTCGGGGGCCAGTCCTTAACTATCCTGGTTGTACGGAACCTCACACAAGACCCCTACAGCACGTCCTCGTCGTGCGCCACGGATAATGTCTCAAATGAGCATTAACAGAGCTGTCAGGGGATCTCGGAGTTCGGCGGCCCCCAGAGGTGATGTGTCCTTGTGGCTCTCATCAGCCTGCCCCCAAACGCTTGGGTGAAAAATGTTATCAAAACTCATAAGGAACATGAGTAGGTTTGCCAAACGTACAGCCAAAATTACAACCCTTGGTTAAAAGACTGCGGAGTAAAGAGAACATTGTTCACTGCACATCCTCTGTTAACCCTCAGTGTCGTCGTCACCGCGCTGAGGTACACCACAACAGCAACCATCCATAGGCTGGCCATCCTTGTACATCCTCGGTTAACCCCCAGTGTCGTCATCACCGCGCTGAGGTACACCACAACAGCAACCATCCATAGGCTGGCCATTCATGTACATCCTTGGTTAACCCTCAGTGTCGTCGACACCGCGCTGAGGTACACCACAACAGCAACCATCCTAATTGTCCGACAAAACTAGATCATACGGATCAAAATCTGACCATCAAAATTTGTATTGAACTGAAAAAGACCGAATGTCCACACCCAAAGACCCCACTCGCCCGAGTGTTGGGACAAAACTGATAACGATATGCCTGATGCAGGATGTAAAATTCTGTTGGGCTAACGGCTCGTCAAAGAAATCTAACGTGCGAAGAAAAAGAATGTACCTATCTGTGTGGTCACAAAAGTCCAAAACCCACGGGCTGCTCCCCGCTGACTTCCAGAGGGCGCAGCCCCTGTCGAGCGGGAGGCCTGATACGGTTGTGAGGTTAAGCAGGCATGTGCAGGACGTGACGATTCCTTGGGTGAGCCCAGAACCAGAGCGCCATGTGCCGGCTCTGCATGCATGGAAGCCTCCTTGGATGGCGGGGAATGCCCATGATCTGCCCCTGCCTTCCCTTGAGGGCTAACTGTTCCACAGGAGGCTGCCCCAAAGGGGTACTCCGAGGGCAATACCTGCGGAGGAGACAAAGTGGACACCACACAAATCAGGCAACGTCTCGACCCACACAAAACAATGGCCACAGTCAACCTAGAAATAGGCCTGACGTCTTCCTTCGAAGTCGGAGTACAGCTGCCCATGAGGCAGGGAAATGAAAAACGGTTGTACACGCAAAATTCAGGTCCAGGTGAAAGCCAAAAGCCCAAGCGGACGATTAACCGGGACCTTCCACTGGAATTCACAGCCGGTGATCGATAAAAAAAAAAACACATGCACATGCAACACTCAGGTTCTGGAACAGGACTGCAGTCCAGAAGTGGATGAACAACCAGAACTTTCCGCCAGTGTTTACAGCTGGTGAACGCAAAGAAGAGGAAGAAGTATTGGCTACCCTCCAAATAACGGGCACAAAAGATGGCAGCCAATGGCGGCGAAAAACAGGGCCTTAGTCACGTGTCAATTGCGCACTTCTGGTGACTTAATTTGCGGTTTTCCGGCGACTACCGCCACCGCGGCGTGGATTGGGGTTAAACTAGAT
Source organism: Candidula unifasciata (assembly GCA_905116865.2). Classification (NCBI taxonomy): domain Eukaryota; kingdom Metazoa; phylum Mollusca; class Gastropoda; order Stylommatophora; family Geomitridae; genus Candidula; species Candidula unifasciata. The sequence continues at coordinate 1,191,704 of CAJHNH020006667.1, read as the reverse complement.
GGCTAGGACTCACGAGCAAAGCTGCAGGAGATGCGGAAGCTGCTGCTCGTGAGTGGGACTCTTGGCCATGGCGGTAGTCACAGGAAAACTGCAAATTAAGTCGCCAGAAGTGTGCAATTGACACGTGACTGAGGCTCTGTTAGGATGTTTTTGGGGCTGCCATCTTTTGTGCCCGTTATTCAAGGAATAGCTGAAGTATTTGTTTATTCAGTGCATTTTCTTCAGAAATCACATCACTACTGAATGCCACCTGGTGCTTCTCAACTTGTTCGACACCCTCAATATGAAGTCATGAAATTCTGCTTCTTGTTCACTTTCTCTAAACTCAAGCGGAAAGTGGTCTTGCCGTAGGACTTCAGCGTTGCATGCATAGAGGGAAAGCACGAAATGCTCTTTATGAAAGCCTTAATTTCATTTGTAAGGAATGTTCTGGCATATAGTCACCGTCATAAGAACATTTTATTACATTACTTGCTACGTTTGGATAGATTTCCTACTATTGTCATCACGTTCCAAGAGTGCTATCTACTTCTTCTGGCTGGCACCTGTCATAACGATGGTGTTATATTGTGTTATAAGGAGGCATAGGAATCGCAGATGGAGATGGCGTGTAGGACTAGCAAGACTGGCTGACGCGAACAACAGATTTTTAAACAATTCTACTTCCCCCTACAACTTGCAAAGTACGAAGTACGAGTACTAGTAGAAGTGTGGAAGAGGGGTAACATATCCTGACTACCAATGTACTATTACAGTAGAACTAACATTTGTGTATAATTTAAGTGAATGTCACAATATTTAAGAATACTACAATAACAATATAATAGCAACATCTTATAACTATTAATACATCAGCCTGATTAGAAAACAATCAACGTCTTCCACAGTCAATATCTAGCAGGATACACAAAAAGAGAAACTGAAAGAAGCTCTTCCTCCCGTCTGCCTACGAAACGATTCTTGGAATAACCAGAGAGCTGGCCACTAAACTGCAGATTATTTTCGGTTTGTTCGTCTTGTTATTGCAATTGGTTGTCGTCTCTGCAGGGGCGCCAACACAAAGAAATCATAAATGGGGAGAGGATCCAGCCCCTTTTAATTATTGAGGGTGTAAGGGGCATCAGTGGGATTAAGCTTTGTTCGTGTGTACAATGAAAATAATATAAAAAATAGTCTGCAGTCCTGTGAGGTAAAAGTCTATGCGGCTCAGTCTTCCCAAAGCCTGTTTACAGTGGTGAAGGATTGATTGTTAACTGGCCAATGACTTAGGAATGCTAAATGTGCAGTGACTTTTTTGTGATAACATTAAATTCACCCTCTGGGCTCTAGGAAAAGATTATGCCCGCTGCCTCAACAATCATGCAGTAAAACGCAAACAATTAGGGGGGGTGTTTCCTTCGAAGTTTGGGTGCATCTGCCTGAAATGCAAGGAATCAACAGCATGCAGACAAATAAGTCAGATCTGTAAAACGAAAATGCATACACAAATCAAGTTCTAGAACAAGGCCAAAGTACAGAAGTGTAAAAACAAAGAATTTTTCCATTGGAGTTCACAACCGGTGAACGCTAATAACAAGATAACACAGAGGGTCTATGTAGTTGCTACAGAGTAAAACTAAATATTTTAATACCCACAATATTTGGTTTCATTCTCACTCCAAACTGGCAATAAGTGTACTGGTAATTCCCGAAAAAAAGCTATTTTTATCGTGCGGCACACATTCGTTTTCAGAGTTCAGTTAATCGCCAATTCTTCTACACAGGACCCCTTCCTTCATCGCCTCTCTAAAGAGAACATTGAATTATATTCAGACAAAAGCTAGGGCACAACAGACATTACTAACATATGCCGATTTATTTGGAGTATGAAAAAGAAATGTTTTTGCAACTTGTCACTGCTGAACATTTATTCCTACACTGCAAAAGTTACTGAGCTATCTGGGTATCACTTTCGATAGAAGCCGGTCCTTTATTCTTCTTCTTCTTCTTCTTCTTCTTCTTCTTCTTCTTCTTCTTCTTCTTCTTCTTCTTCTTCTTCTTCTTCTTCTTCTTCTTCTTCTTCTTCTTCTTCTTCTTCTTCTTCTTCTTCTTCTTCTTCTTCTTCTTCTTCTTCTTCTTCTTCTTCTTCTTCTTCTTCTTCTTCTTCTTCTTCTTCTTCTTCTTCTGCGTTCGACATCAGTCATGCGTAGACATTTAGTCCCGTCTGGGTCACAAATAGAATTGTGCGTTTAAGGTCGCCACCGGCCCCCCATAGCTTCTCTTTCAATGTGGCTCCCTTGGGCCAGATCCACAGTCTTTGCTGGGAGAGGTTAGGGCAGTGCTGTAGTATGTGCCCAGGGGTCTGTCGTTCTGCTCCACAATCACAGGCAGCAGATTCTTTTATGCCTATCCTGTACAGGTGTGCTCGAAGCTTGTTCTTTCCTGTTGAGTTTGTTTATGGTGTCACTCTCTGGTCTGTAATCTCCATTCTGCCATCGCCACTCCCGCTTGAAAGACTGCTTTAGCGCTGTTTTGGTTTCCTTGTAGCTGTGTGGTGGATGAGGTTGTGGAAAATTACTCCCAGCTTTTGCCAACTCATCTGCGCTCTCATTTCCTTGAATACTAGTGGGCTGGTATCCACTGCAAGATCAGTTCTGCTTCCTTGGAGAGTAAGCCAATGTTGGTCCTTAGATCTGCAATTAGTTTGTCTTGTT